>PVJC01000637.1:0-115727 GCA_004026665.1 Murina feae | reverse complement strand
CTTCTAACTACTAACGAAGCCTCTGCTTCACCTCGCAGCGTCTATAATGAAACAATTGTTACTTTTACTGGTTAGGCGGGAGCTGCTCTTTCCTTCAGCTCCGGAGGATTCTGTGATTGTTACAATGTTTCAAAAAGCTGTGTTTCGCTAGAGGCAGTTTAATCGGAGCTGAGCTGAAGGGCTCAGCTTCACTTTCGCTCCTGCCGCAATGGAAAGGGCTGTTTTCTCAGGTCCGTGAGTGGCAGCCGCCATGTTGGCTGGGCTAATTTGCATACAGCCGCTCTGATTGGCTGGTGGGCGTGGCTTACCCTGTCTCGGAGAAACGGTTAATTTTAATATTTCGCTTTTATTAGTTTAGATATATATATATATATATATATATATATATATATATATATTCAGAGAATATATTTACATATCTAGATCTGCCTCAAAACAAAGCTCTATTTAAATATTATTATATCCCATACTCTTTTAGGCCCTATGAATACAGTAGCTAAGATTGATCAATAGATAATAGATAGATAGATAGATAGATAGATAGATAGATAGATAGATAAAGATAGATAGATGATAGATCTTCTTGCCTTTATGGAACTTAAATTCTTTTGAGAAAATGAATGTGTGTGTGTGTGTGTGTGTGTGTAAAAGACAGAGAGAGAGAGAGAACTTCTTTCATGGTTTTTACAAAGTAACCTGTCTAAATTCATTCACTACACATAACTCCAGTCAGTTGTGTCTTCATGGATGGCTTATCTATTTATTTTCCTCAAGAAATCTGTAATCCCAAACTGGAGCCTCTGTCCTGTGCTATCTCACAGGAGAGAAATCTTGTCGTCTGCCTCTCCAACATCCCCATTCCCTCCTCTCTGCCCTAGTCCAACGGCACCTTGGTAATTATCCGCCATTTGGGATTCTCAACCTCACTAGTCATCTCCAAGAGCCAGAACAGATTCTTGCGTTTGTGTGTGGATTTATGTTTCATTTAATGTTGTGCAGGATTATTTATAAAAGCTTTACTATCTCTGTCAACAACAAAATACCTCATTATCCTTCCACTTAAAAGTTTGCTATTATCATTTATGAATGACTCCTATACGTAAAGAATAGAGTAAAGGATTCTAATATTACATTTAAATTTGAATAGATGTTGCCCTCAGAACATAACAAGCAAATGTTAGACCATGACTTTATACCGTGAGGAAAGCATTATCAATTTTAGCATACTAGTATAGATTCTATTTAGTGTGCCATAATTTCAGTGAGTCATAACCAGACTACATGTCCCGCTGTGTGTTCCAGCTTGCAATGTTCATCAATATATTTAGTTAATAGTCTAAAGTACAATCTTTCCAAACAGCACATTCATCTGGTCTGTGTGCCCTGTTCTTGTTTTTCTTTTTTTCTCAAACGCTTTCATTTGTATAGTAGAGGACACCGCTTGCCCTCCATTCACAGAGCTTGTTTTGCTAGTAGCTGTGGTGATGGATTTGCACTAGTCCCTCTCTAGCCTGTTCCACCCTTGTGACCAAGGTCATGAATATGCAACACAGCAAGGGGTCAGGGATGGAGAACAGAGCAAAATAATGGGCTATTAATGAGACTAGACCCATGACTCCGGGCCTCATTAGCTCTGTGCTCTGACCTACTGAGCTCTTAAGTCACAAGCAGCCACGGGTTACAAAGACTTAGGGACCAAGTATATGAATTCAGATTTTAAATACTCGATGGGATAAGATCACAGGTTTTGTGCTTTAATTGTTTACACTAAGTTCAAGCTGAATTTTTTTTCTTTTTTTTTAATGCGGCTGACCTACTGAGCAGCGTGTTCTCAAACTATATTATTTTGGACGTTCTTGAATCACTATTTCCCCATATATCAAAAAATCAAGTGCAAAAGTAACTTTAGTCAACTTAAAACAGTAATCAGCAATTTCTCATTTCTATGCTACCGAGAGCAGATCCAACAACAGGCATTTAGCGGCTTACAGATGATTCCACGACTGTTCAGTTGAGGGATATGTGGCCACAGGGCCGAGCTGGAATGGCAGGTTTGGGGGTGACTCAGTTTCCCTGAAGAGCAGCAGCGCCAGTGATTGGTGCAAATTGATACTTTCCCTGGCGGCTTGACATGCAGAAAACTGGACCATAATGGAAAATCAGGTAAATTGATGTTGATTGTGGATTATACCAAAGAATGGGCCTCACCGCTTCCAACAGAGGAAGGTCTACTTTGGTAACTGTGTGGTTTGGTTTTGAATCATAATGAAAAACCTTTCTCCTACTTTCTGGATCTGTGCTGTCCAATATGATAGCCACCAGCCGCATGTGGCTATTTAAATCAAAATTAATTAAAATAAAACACTCAGTTCCTCACTTTCACCACATTTCAAGGACTCAGTACACCCACATGGCTAGTGGTTATCATATTGGACAGCATACGTTTCCTCATCGCAAAAATTCTATTGGACGGCACTATCTGGATCAAGAATCTCGAGGGTCTCAATCTGGGAAAAAATGAGACATATGTAAAACATTAGATAATTTTTAAAAATGGGAAAAAAATTTTGAGGGTCCTAAAAATTTTAATATCACATCCATGGTTCTCTATCATCCCAGTGATCTTGTCCTCTTCTGACCCGCTCAATACATCGCCACCAGATTCATTTCATCATGTCACTTATCTGTTCAAAAGCTTTCATTGGCAGGATTTAATGCTAAGTCCTTGTGCCCAGCATTCAGAGCCCTTCAACAGTTTGTGGATCTACTTTTTCAACTTATTTTTCCCCGTTATTCTACAAATATAAACTCTCTGTTTCGAACTGGTTTACTCTCTACCCCCTGAAGACATATTTGTGCCCTTCCAACTCATTGCCTTTTCCATGCCATTCCCAGGACCCACATGCCTGTCCGTGTCTTCACCTCCTCTCTTCGTACCCAGTTTAAATGCCCCAGCTTTCAAACGTTCCTGGTTATCATGAATTCCTATACTTCTTATCCACTTCTGCTTGATATTTTTTCTGTATCTTACCTCTTCAACCAGATAGTAGCAGAAGCTACCATCATATACTCTTTGGCCTCATCATTTGGCCTGAGTCAATAAATACCGAAAGATCATTTAATTATTTAGTGTTGAGCTCAGTTCACTCATGGAACTAGAGAAGATATTAGGTGTGGATTTTCCAAAGTAGAAAAAAAGGGGGGGGTGATGGGGGGGGGAGTCCTTTGCTGTAATGCTAAACCTCCTGAAGCAGTGTGTTCTCTATTAACCCAATAATCAAGCCAGCCTTCCTAGGTTTGGTGGCAAGCCACACCTCCTCAGGGACATGCTGGACTGTTCCTGCTTGGATCCGGACTCCGTATGACCCTGAGCAAGCACATACCTGGCCTGAATCTTCCTTCTTTGGCAATTCCGTCCCTACTTCCACCTAAACGAACCCATTCCCCACTTCCTGTCATGGAGAAAATATGGCCACAGGCAAGTTGTCCTTGAACAAAAAAAACTGGGTTTCTTTCTAAGTCCAGTGAAGATGCCTCCTGAGTCTTATTTACTCTAAGTAAAGACTCTCAGTCCTTGGATAATAAACCAATTCTAGGCATCACAACAGGATCACGTGCTCCCTGAGCATGTTTCCTTCAGGAGAATTTTCACGTTGTACAAATGAGTACTGGTATGCCCCTCTCTTCTCACATTCTCCTCCACAAACCAAGAGTTTACACAGAAATTCTGTATTGTTTCAATGAAAGGTTTATTTTTTGTTGTTGTTTTGAAAACAGTTATTTCCCAAGAAACCTCTTTTACAATATTGTGGAATATTCTTTGCTAGGTTAAATGGCTGCTTCCTTGGCTGCTTAGCCACACAGACTCAGTTATCTCATTTGTAAAACGGGTATACTAATCATATACCTCAAGGGCTTGCATGAGGATTACATGAGAGGAGAAAAAAAGATCAAATTAGTTTATAGACAATAAAGCCCTAGACAAATATCAGGTGTGGTTATTTACAATATTTAAAATGTCAGTCAGTTCAATTGACAAAAGTCAGATCAGAAGTCAAGGAAAAATTACTTGGAATCTGAGGCTATAGTCTAAGGTCTTGAGCAGTGGGAAGATCTCAGGTCTTCCATCACTCTGCGCCCTCCACAGGCAGGCTCTGGGGAACAAGCCTTGCCCCGCCTCATTCCCTTCACCACGCCAGCGGAATGCTGCCGAGTCAGCACCCTCTTGTAGAGCAGCCGAAGAGATTGGTGACAAGAGAACCGATTTATGGTTTCATGTTTCACTGCTCCAGCTCTTCCCTGACACACGAAGTGTCATCGTTGCACCTGTCTCGCACTAAGTTTGAAACCTAGGAAATGACCTCAAAACTGAGTAGCAGCAAAATCCATAAGCATAATTTTTGTTTGTTTGTTTTGTTTTTTAATATATTGTATTGATTTTTTACAGAGAGGAAGGGAGAGGGATAGAGAGTTAGAGACATCGATGAGACAGAAACATCCATCAGCTGCCTCCCGCACATCTCCCACTGGGGATGTGCCCGCAACTCAGGTACATGCCCTTGACGCGAATCGAACCCGGGACCCTTCAGTCCACAGGCCGACGCTCTATCCACTGGGCCACACTGGTTAGGGCCATAAGCCATAATTTAAATGGTCTATTGACACAGTGAGTCTAACAGAGGCATTTCTGATTTTCAAACCCTAAAGAAAGGAGAAGAACTGACAAGAGCTATTTAGCACTCTGTCACCATGGGAACTTGTATTTTGCAATACCTTGAGGTTGGAGCATATATCTCAACCTGTGTTTTGTATGGCGATACTATAGGCTTCCACCAAGCCATTGTTACTTTCTAAACGGCATTTTGCCTCTGAACATTTGCTAGTCAGCCAGCTAGGTTAAGGGTTAGGTGCTGCTGGAGCCATGGAAAGAAGTTTTCCTTTTTCGAAAGAATGCCATCTCTGAACAAGTCTAGTCCATACCTGTTTTAATCAGCTGAAGAAGACGACCGTTTCTTTTTTTTTTGTTGAGGAATCAGCCTAAAAGTTGCATTATGAGAAATGAAGCTATAGGTATGACTACTCTTCATTAGCACTTTGCCATACCCTGAAAAATACTTTGGAGTGTTACAAAAGAATTATAATTGGATAGCTACATGCCTTTGCATTTGTTATCCATCTTAAAACATTCGCTTTGGGGGGATAAGAAAGGGAAACACGGCTAGAATTAAGAAGACATCAGTAAAGAAAGCATGACTAGGCTTAACAGGAAAAGATCAGCAACTTAAATGAAGGTCCAAGATGTTAAACAACTGCATAGATAAGGCCTACCACAGGGAACAATTCAAGACAGCCAAACCCCAAAGAGAATAACAAAGTCCAGAGCAAAGTCATTGCAAGATTTTTCCACGGTCACTCTGAGGCCTTGTGAATGGCAGCATTCCTCTGCTCTTCTTATTACGACTAATCTTTGATTAAAATGTAATCAAAGGTCAAAGGCCAGATCAGTCTACTATAATTCTAAAGCCTGCCCTGTCCCTAACTGATCACTTCTCAGGCTTATCTGAAAAATGGAAAAGGTGGACCAGATGGACTTTCTCTTGTTCTTCCCAAACTTAGGATTTTTATGATGCTTAATATTTTGTTTGTGAAATTTGTGAGGAATTTGTACAGAATTCCCTAGTAACTAGGAGACCCCTGGAGATGTGGATATAAATAGAGCTATGGTCATAGGGGACTTGACTCATCTTTTTATAAATGGTAAAACTTAAGATCATTAAAGAATTCCTACTTTGTTGAATGATACTCGATTTAAACACTTAGAACAGACTACTCTGTGCCTGCTCAAACTGACGGGTCAATCCTGACATTTATTTCAAAAAAATTTAAAAGGATCAAAAGCTAGCTACAGGACTTTATCTCTTTACAACAATGAGAAAAGCAACAACACACGGGGAAAGTGAGCAATTTTATTTGAGTGAGTCAGGCTTTTTTGAAATAGTTTTCTTCTAAATCTTTGTATTGTTCAAAGAATGTAATAAAATGCACACAAAGGAAGGTCTGGCGATAAGTCCTACTATTGAAGAAGGCATTATTAATGTCCCATAATGATGATAGTTCCTTAATTTGAAGAAGTGGAGACAAAAAGAGAGAGAAATTTGTGAGGTTGAAAGAAAATACTTCTGCATTGTAGACTCTCAGTAAGTATTGATTGGAACTCAAAAACCCTTTTACATCCAATTCTTCTACCACTGTTGTAATTACTGTTCATTCATTCCTTCAACAAAACTCTATTAAGTCCCTGGAATATAAAATGAAATTACTAAGCACTAAGAATATAAGGATAAATTGGATGGGTCCTGTGCTTAAGGAGCTCACCATTTAGGGAGCTAACTTGCTGGCCACCAAAAAGCACCAAATCTGGTATGTACCAGGACTGAAGTAATAAGCCTAGAGGAATACTTTGTGGCACACTGATTCATATTTTAGACAAATCTGGGGCAAACTGTTAAGCAAACCTAACTTCTTTGTAAATGGGGACATATAAAGGTGATACTAAAAGCCGAAAGCACTATTCCTCAGGCTGTATATAATGACACAAGTAAGCTATATTCCAAATTCTTCACAGCGGAATCAAAGGTTAGAGCTAGAAATATGGAAATCATCTAATCCAACCTTCTCATTCTACAGACTAGAAAACTGAGGTCCTGGGCACAAAGGAACTTACCCAAGAATCCCCAATGTGTTAGCGACTCAGTCAGATCTCTTTTCTCACATCACCATCTGACTTGATACAAAGGGGCTGTGGTACCTATTTCCTCTGCCATATGCATGGCAAAAAGAAATGCGATGTATGGCTTCTTTGGGCAGGCAGTTGAACCGTGAGCGGCTTCTTGGAAGTTCAGATATTTGCTCACTTGGCAAACATCTTTGGGGATGACTACTCGCCGCCCACAGAAGGAAAACCACGGCTTTTGAACAAGGCTTTGGGTAAAAGTTTAAGCAGCAGCAATAAATGGCAAGTGGCAACTATGGCCTTAGATCAAAGAACAACCTGTACCGGGGTACAATGCCATCACCACTACTGGTTGTAAAACGTCAGGAAAGGCCATTCATGGCGTAACCTCAGAAACAGGATGTGACTGTAGCTCGATCAAGAAAAAAATCATGCGATTATCCAAGCCCTGTTGTGCCAAAATCGCACAGAGGATGCTGAATAAAATGGCAGTTCTGCGAAACCCACCCGATTTCACATTCTTAGCGAGGTTCCTGGAGTTGGGAGGATAACCAAGTAACATGTCTTCTCTGCTCCTCTGTCTGTAGGAGATGATTGAAAATCATCAATGAAAGAAAGAGAAAGAAAGAGAAAGAAAAAGGAAGGAAGGAAGGAAGGAAGGAAGGAAGGAAGGAAGGAAGGAAGGAAGGAAGGGAGGGAGGAAGGAAGGGAGGAAGGAAGGGAGAAAGAGAGAAAGAGAGAGAGAAAGAAAGAGAAAGAAAGAAAGAAAGAAAGAAAGAAAGAAAGAAAGAAAGAAAGAAAGAAAGAAAGAAAGAAAGAAGGAAGGAAGGAAGGAAGGAAGGAAGGAAGGAAGGAAGGAAGGAAGGAAGGAAAAGAAAGGCTCCCTATCAGTGGTTCTCAACCTTCTGGCCCTTTAAACACAGCTCCTCATGTGGTGACCCCCCAACCATAACATTGTTTTCGTTGCTACTTCATAACTGCAATGTTGCCACTGTTATGAATCGTCATGTAAATATCTGACAGGCAGAATGGTCTTAGGCGACCCCTGTGAAAAGGTCTTTCCACCGCCAAAGGGGTCGCGCCCCACAGGTTGAGAACCGCTGCCTGAGACAGACAAGGGTACCAGATCGGGCCATGGTGGCAGTCATTTCGCGAAACCTCCATCTAGCAGGGCACGTTTTTCAGAGGAGTAACCAGCTGTCTAGGGGGGAGGACCAGACGAGTGGGGCCACGGCCAGGTAACCCCGTCCCCTCCCCTCCCCCGGCCCCCGGGCGGGTCCCCGGCTCGCTCTGGGCGGAAGACTGCAGCCCCGCGAGGGGTAAGGAAACTGCAGGGGGTGGCTGGGTGTAGGGGGATGGGGATGGAAACGGGCCCTTCCGACTCGCCAGCGCCCACGAGGGTGCCCTCGGGCCAGGGCCAGCGCTCGCCGACAGGAAGGGCCGGCTCCGTCGCAGTTTGAGTCCGGTTTTCGAGATCAGAGACGGTTTTCTTATTTCTCGGGCGGCCACTGCTTTCCCAAAACGTGCCGCATGCAAAGCAACCAGCGCGGCCTCCCTGAGCCCCGGAGCAGAGCCAGGGTGGTTGGCGATCGCCCCTCCAAGGGCCACGGCCAATGCGTCTAGCGTCGTTCCTAAGGCAACTCTCTGTCCCCGAGCGGGAGGGAAGGAGGCAGCCTCGCACCCAGGCTCTTCGAGCGCGCGCGGGCTGGCGGGCGGGGCGCGGGCGGGCGGGGCGGGGCGCGGGCGGGAGCGGGCACTATATCTCCCGGCGGAGGAGCACACAGGCGGTCGCAGGACCCGCCCCAGACCGCGCTGCGCCTCCGAGTGCTTAGTTGGCGCTGCCGAGCCCGCTCTCCTCGCTCTGATTGGCCAGCGCGCCCCTGCAGTGGTTGGCCGGAAAGAGCTGAGCCTTCTGATTGGCCGCGCGGCACCTGCAATGCGTCAAGCCGCGGCGGGCGTGGAGGGCTTCCCGTGAGTGCTCTGAGATCGCGGCGCAGCCCGCGGCCGCCGGGAGGGAGCGGCCCCGCCGAGGGCGGCCATCTTTACTAGGGGCAGCGAAGGCTGCCCGGGACGCCGAGGGTGTGTCCGCGGCGCTCTCCGAGCGGTAGAGAAAGGGCTGCGCGACAGAAGTTTTGCAGAGGGTTCCCCTGTTTCACTTGGCGGTGGGATGTGTTGTGTTTGCGCAGGTCCCAGGGATGTGGCGGCGATAGAACTGGCGGCTGGGAGCTCGGGGAGCTGAGCGGCGGGGAGTCTCACAGGGGTTTTGGCGGCCGCTTCCATCAGACCGCTCGGCTTGCTTTCTCTCCCCGTGCGCGGGGAGGGCGAATGGAGTCCCCTTACATTTTAGGAGCGAACAGGAGATGTGCGTGCCGGGCATCTTGCGGGCGCCGGGAAGCGATTCTGGAACGCTCTCCCGCACGCGTCCCGGGCGCCGCCGCTCGCGGTGCGCGGTCCCCCCCGCCCTCCACCCCCCCGCGCGGAAGGCGGTGTCGCGTAGCCGTTTTTTTAGAAAACACACAGCCGCCCTGGAAGCTGCTTATCGCTCCAGAAACTGTGGCCTGCAGGGGCAGAACCGAGCTTGCCTGACAGACATGCTACGAGATGTGGGCCGAAAAAAAAAAAAAAAAAAAAGGTTTTGATCCTATCGGCTCATTGGCCTTTTTAGGCAACTTCTGTTTGTGTGTGCATCCGGTTGTCGTGCGTCTCTGACGGCCACCCCCGCAAAAGAGAAAAACTCCCCTGATCTTTGCAGCAACAGTGGCCGTGGTGGCTCAGGACTGGCCCTCTCCTCCGGGGAAACGGCTGGAAAGCATTACAGGAGCACGTTCCCTGCGTGGGTTAGAGATAGGAACACGGGAAAGCCGCGGTCGCCTGGGTTGGGCGGGAGGCGACGTCCTGGTTGGTTTTTATTTGAGCCGCGTAGGTGCAAGGTCGGTGGGTTGTGGCTCATCCGAGGGTGAATGCTGGCGCTGCCTTGGCGTGGGTGTTGCCATGGCGACAGGGAGGGGTGGTTGGTGAACTGCGGGCCAACAAACCCAGCAAGGCCGGGCCTCTCGGGTTCTTAGGAAGCCTCGGGAGTCATTGACTACCCTGGCCCACGCATCCTGGCCTTCCCCCATTGCCAGCCCCGTGCAAGACTCCTGGACCGATCAGTGCAGGCACCCATGGGCGTGTCGATTCAGTCCCGTATTGACTAATAACAGGCGCATTCACTAGATTTTCTGATTAGGTGCTGGGCGTGAGAGCGCGATCTTCGTACCACTTGCCTCCTTTTTTTTTTGTAAAGTTGTTGCTCCGCTTACCTAATCTCACCAATTTTGAGTGTTTTAATTCGTGCCTCTTACGCCTTTCCCCCGTAGGTAACGCATTGCTGGCACCCTGAAAGGAGCACTCCGTTTTACTGTGTGTCAGTACACTGTCAGAGCTTCGAGTCCGCGGACATTGCACAAGAAAGGAAACTGCAGTTTTGCATAATCTCCATATAGCCGCAGCCGCTCGTGCTTCTGCGGAACACACTGTGTTCTTTGGCAGCTGCGGTGCCCGCGGAGCCGGCGCTTTGCTTGCTGTGCGCAGCAGACAGAGAGCAGAGGGGTGCGTTTCCCCAGAGCCTGGGTTTCTTCTGTCGCACAGCCTGCTGGCGAAGGTTGCATGGGATGTGAGAGTTGCCAGCACTGTGTAAACTGTAAACACCACTGCCGTAGTGCTGTTTGGTTCCTGGAGCATTTGTCCAGTGCCCTTAACTGTCCTGGCTTTGTGAGAGGAAGATATTCCCTTCAGGATTTTCCACGCTGTGAGAAGAACAGATGGACAGACTCAGATCCAAAATAAACCGTAGGGGTCATAGTTTATTTTCTTAATTGAAGGCCTAATAGTAGTACAGTCTTATTAGCACCTATTGCCAGATTTGGGGCCCTTGGGGTCACGAGCTTATCACAGTTTGCCTTGGAATTTCCCGGTTTTAGCACTCAAAGGCCCATGCCCTAGAAAGCCTCTTTGTCCCAGGCAAACTGGGACAGTCGGTCAACCTTGGACAGTTTTCAGTGCCACAAGCTGGGAGGATGAGCACAATGGGAAGTGAAGGTTCCTACCGTACAGAGGTGACTAGGGTTCTTTGCCGCTGGAGGTTACTGGACCAATGGATGTTCTTGTATAAGATAAGTGTGGGCTGACACCTGAAACTCAGCACACCCAAAGTCAGAGTGACCATTTTATCCATCTTTATTGTTCTTCCTTCTCTTGGTCCCCACACATAGGTTCATATATATATGTATATGTATATGTATATGTATATGTATATGTATATGTATGGTGTAATTTAAAATTTTCTATCTAATTCTAATCTTTATCTCTGGTAAAGACTCTACCAAACTTTTAGTCACTTCAGAATGAAGAAGTTCTTTGTTATGCCATGTTACTGTTTGCCAGTCTGATGAAGCCTAATGCTGCCATGATTTGTTGCCCATATTCATAAGTGAAGGCATGCTACCTTTCACTTAGGAGTTTAGTGAATATAAGGATGCTCTACTTTTCCAGCCAAGTTCATGGGCTCCCTGAATTGTCCTTGGGAAACCCCTGTTCTTCCACTGCCCCATTGCAGTTCTCTTTCCACCCTGTCCCCTTTTGCAGTCTTTCATCTTTACATTTCTTTTTTAAAATTTTTTATTATTTTTTAAAATTTTTTATCTTTATTCATATTATTACAGTTGTTTCTCTTTTTTTCCCTCAAAGCTCCCCTCCTCCCAGTTCGCACCCCATCCTTTGCCCTTATCCGCCCCCCCACTATCCTCATCCATAGGTGTATGGTTTTTGTCCAGCCATCACCATCATAGCTCAAGTCCCTGTTGCTCTTTTCCTAACTCCTGTAAAAGTGTTCATTGGTCTTCCATACCCTGTTCCATCTATGGCCAGCTGATGGAGTAGCTGTTCTAAATCACACTTCTGACTATATCATTCCCCTACTCAAACCTCCCCTGGCTTCCCCTGGCTTCTAGGATTAAATTCAGATTTCTTAAGAGTTCCTTCAGGTCCCTCAATAATCTGGCATTTTCATTCCTAATAACCTAATATCCTTTCCGTCTCGTAAATTTCAGCCATATAAATTGTTCTTAAGTCTTTGCTTTCCTCACTCAGTCTTTATTCATATTGCATTCTTGGCCTCTCTGTCCAAAAAGTTCTAATATCCATAAAGCTTTCTTCAAATGCAAAGTCAGCTAAAATAACCTCTCCTTCCACTGTGCTTCCTTGGCACTTCATTTCATCCTCTTCTGTTACCAAATTATATTTTTAGTAATAGTATATGGTTACTCAATTTCATAAATATTTGTTAAGCACCTTTTGTAAGTGTGGCCCTGTGTTAGGACCATGTATATATATAAAAGCCTAATATGCAAATTGTCCCCTTGGGAGTGCCACCAGAGACTAGGAGTTTGATTGCTCGCTATGATGTGTGCTGACCACCAGGGGGCAGTGGTAATGAAGGAAGGCCTCAGCTGGTCCTGATCGCCCGCCAGGCCTATGGACCCTACCTGTGCACGAATTTTGTGCATCGGGCCTCTAGTAGGGATATAAAATGAAACAGATTGGAACCTTGGGTTTGGAGGACTTACATTTTGGTTGGGAGATAATGTGAACCTAAGTGTCAGTTTTTCAAGGCAGAAAAAATGGCAACTATTTCAGGAATCCATAGGAGAAAACTCACTTTGCTAGAGGGATGAGAGAAAGCTTTGTGGAGCTGGTGGCACCTGAGCTAGCTTGGAAGGGCAGCAACTTATATGGATGTACATAGGGAAGGCATTCCATGCAGGTGGAATACCAGGAACAAAGCAAGGAGGCTGAAAAGAGCAGGGTGTGTTGGGAAAGAAGTTTATTCTGTTATTAAGGGGCCTCATGAGAAATCAGGGTGGGTTAAGGCTAGCTAGAGAATGGCCACACATGCCAGGCAAGAAGATAAAACTATCCTGTTTGCATGAAATCCATTGAAGAGTTTTGAATAGAGACTGACAAAATCAAAGGTGTGTGTGTGTGTGTATACATATATATGTATATGTATACACACACACACATACATACTAGGGGCCGAGTGCTTGAATTCGTGCACCTTGAAAGGAACTGTGGGCCACAAGGCTGCAGTAGGCACAGGGGTGGGTCTCGGCCCACCCTCCATGCCCCCCACCCAGCTGCTCCCACTACAGCCCCAGTTCCCTGTCTGCCAGCAGCCCTTCTCCAGCCACCACCACTCCCATGTGCTGACAGCGCCAGTGCCGCGCTCACCCGCAGATGGCGTGGAGCGATTGGGACCAGTGCCAGCAGCGAGTGTGAGTAGGACTGGTGCCATCAGCAGGTGCGAGTTGTAGCTGCTTCCCCCATCACCCCTCGGAAACGGGGATGTGGAGAAGCACTCAGGGCTGGCAGCCGCCACTTGCACCCGCTGCTGGGGCTGAGTGACTAGGATTGGTGTTGGGTACCAGCAGTGGGTGTGAGTGGCAGCTCCAGCGCCAGCAGTGGGTGCAAGCGGGGCCTGCTGCTGGCAGCAAGTGTGAATGGCAGGCGGGACCGCGGCACACAGGAACAAGAATTTTCAGTAACCACCAGAGGCTCGCCCCAATGACAGTGACCAGCATCTTGCTTTGGTCTAGCGCCCCCGCTCACCTGTTCCACCATTCTGCCATGGCCAAGGCTTGCCATGTTCTGGACACGCCCCCAGATGGTCAGTGCTCATTATAGCAACCGGTTGTTCAGTTGTTCTGCCATTCGGTCTATTTGCATATTAGCCTTTTATTATATAGGACTAGAGGCCCGGTGCATGAATTTGTGCACAGGTGAGTTCTGGCCAGGGTAGGGGCTGCAGGAGGTTGGCTGGCTAGCCCCACCTCTAATCATGCTGGTTGGATGGCCACGGTGCGGATCACAGGCGGTCATTCCCATCCTGTCGTTCTGGTCGCTTAGCTTTTATATATATAGATAAGGCTAAGCAACTGGCCGATAGGTAAACACTCAGCATGGGAGCTGCTGAGCTGCAGTGACTTGGCAGTGGGGGTTCTCGGATGACACACCAGAGCCAGAAAGTAGGAAGCCAGATTCTTTGTGGGGCTGCGCAATTCCACTTTCAGCCACGGAGACAGAACTAGAAGATGAACCAGTTTGCAGTAGCTGGTCCACAAATTAGTTATAATCTGAACATGTTAGCAGTGGAATTAGAGAAGATCCAAGAAATTTATACTCTTTTTAAGTGACAGTATTTTCATACATTAACGTTAGAGGTGAAGAATGAAAATGCCACAAATGGTTGGGCTCAATTCCTGGACTATCTTCTCCAATATTGGTCTCATCATGTATCTCCTACATATTTTTCTACAGTAAATAAGACACCAGTAACCAGTTGTACCTTACTTTCCAAAAAAAAAACCTCATTTTGGTACCTTATGTACCAAAATGAGGAAAGGATACAGATACTAGTTGGACTTGACCTTCTGTTGGACTCCTCAGAAACCTCACAAGGAACAGACCATAGTAACCACTGGATTGCTTGTCATTCCCCTTGGTGCTCTCCTCCCAGTGACTGAAGACTGAAAACACTTCCTTCTATTTCGCTTCTCCCTGCCGTTTGTACGTTCGGTCTTCTCCTGACTGCAGATGGGAAATTAAAAACTGTATGTCAAAGCTCCTCAAACGCAGGCAAGCCTTTCACTTTCAAAAATTCTAGTACATGTTTGATAACACATTGACTACTGTATTTTCTTTGCTAATATTCTTTACCTCATCCTGTGTATCTTTTATCATTCTGGTTAGCTTCTTAAAAACAAGTTAGCACCCAAAAAAGACCTAACACCTGTCCTGTATATAGTAGTCGATTTGATTTGTCACTGTTTTCCTGTTCAACATTTATCTTTGATGACAGCATCAGCGGTTCAGTGATATTCTAAAAAAAGTTTATTCATTCCACAATGTTTATTGAATTAATTCTCTGTAGCAGGTACCTTAGAATGTGAGTACTGATTAATCTCTGTTGGAGTCATGCTTCTTAGTGGGGGTTTCTTCGTCGGAAGGGGGAACAGGGACATCAGCACCTTTGAGGGTTTGATAAAAACCACAGAAACCTCCAAGAAAAATGTATATACATCAAATAATTATGTGACTCTGTCATTGAATCTAGACTTTCTGACTCTCTCAAAACCAAAACAAAAAACTTTTTTTTAGATCCTCACCTGAGAATATATATATTTTTACATATATTTTATTGATTTTTTTACAGAGCAGAAGGGAGAGGGATAGAGAGTTAGAAACATCGATGAGAGAGAAACATCCATCAGCTGCCTCCTGCACATCCCACACTGGGGATGTGCCTGCAACCAAGGTTGCAGGCACAACCTGGGACCTTTCAGTCCGCAGGCCGACGCTCCATCCACTGAGCCAAACCAGTCAGGGTGAGATTATTTTTCCATTAATATTTAGAAAGTGGAAAAGAAAGGGAAAGATAGAAATGTTGATGTGAGAAAAACACATGATTGGTTGCTGAGGAGGAGCATGTTTACTGGAGTAGAACCTGGGACCTAAGGGCTGCAGGCCAAGGCTCTATTCACTGAGCAAAACTGGCCAGGGCTAAAACAAAAAAAAAACTTTAAATCCAAAAGATCCTCTTCAGTGTGATGTGGTTAGTGTTCACCACTGTGTGAACACATATGATCTCTCTATCAATAAGTGTATATGTAGTCATTCATAAGTAATTGATCATCTAATACTAAGGGAACTATTCCAATACTTGAACTGTTTGGTTTTTTATTTTATCAAATAAGACTCTAAGGCAAAAACTGGCCGTCTTTCTGCTACTAGAATGTGGAAGGCAAAACACATTCTAGCATTGTTTTTTCTTTAAGGTAAGCATTCTAATTAATCACTGATAATAGAATTTTTCAAATTATAATATGCCATATTGGCAAACATAATCTTTGACATTTTTGAAGCTATAGTCTCTTGTTTTAAATTTTGTGCTGCCTGAAACATATAATTAAATTCAACTCTGATCTGGAGTACATAAATGAGATTTTTCATGAGACATTTTCGCATGAGATTTAGTACAATTGATGTTTCAGTAAATGTTTATTATCTTAAAACATTTTCACTGAGAATGCGTAGTGATTGCATGAGTAATTTTCATAGCAGTGTATAATGGGTTTCTTTGTATTCCTTCCCTTGTGCTGCTCTTCCTAATTAACACCAGCATTTGCTAAATTTTATTGCAGAAAGATGAAGATGGAACCCTGTCATCTGGACCCTGTGGTCTCTGAATTTGTGTAAAACTTGTATGTTAAGGGCATGGGGGCGGGGGGGGGGAGCTGTCATTGGAGAAATTCCCCTGTATATGAATAGTTAACGATGGGATAACTGAACACAAAACAAAATTTATAGACTTCTACAACGCCTTTCCTCTACCTGGAAACTTGTAGCAGTGATTATTATTTCAGTAAAACAAGGTTATTGAGGTTCCCCAAGGATGAGATTCCAAGTGGCTTTAGGCATCCAGTATGACAGATTTCCTTGTTGCTGGATGAGGTCTATTTTAAATGGTAAAATGAGCTGATTACAACATTAAAGAATCTACCCCTAAGAATGATCTATAGGCAGAGCAAACATGATCAAAATCACTAGGAAACATCGAGGTCCTTCCATGGGCAAGGCACTCTAAATGGTACCAGGCTTGCAAAGAATTACCCCACAACTCAGTGCTCACAGCTAACTAGCTGTAACCTGCATGAGGACAGGAGCTGTATTTTTACTGATGCTGGTTTTTGTTATATGTATTTACTTATGCCTCAATACTTCAAACCATGTCTGACACACAGTAGTCGCTAAAAATATATATGTTGAACACTTGAATCAACAACCATTGAGAGAAAACGAGGAATTAAATGAAAAAAGGAAAGCTTCTCTTACAATGTAGCTTTTTAAAAGGAAAATATTATGTTCTCTCTCTTTTTTTAATCCTGACCAAAGGGTATGTTTTTATTGATTTTTAGAGAGAGGAAGAGAGAGAAAGAAACATGCATTGATCGGTTGCCTCCTGAATGCACTCCGACTGGGGATCAAACCCCCACACCTTAGGTATATACCCTGACCAGAAATCAAACCCACAGCCTTTTTGGTGTATGGTATGACATTCCAACTAAATGAGCCACTCAACCAAGGCTATTATGTTCTTTTAAAACACCTTGATTGTGTAATATTTATACCTACAAAATTATATGGTAAATATAAATTATTATGCAAAATATTAAAGTGAATCCACCACCTATTCAAATAACTAGGAAATTACCAATTTTGTGGAAAATACTTGTGTACTTCCTGCTGTCAAACTAGGTGTGCCATCTTATGGATCCTAAATGGGACTACCAAAACAGGGTATCATGTCTGTTAGTGTCAGGAGATGGTTTTTGCACAGATGAAGAGAATACCTGTTTTTATATATGTAGCTTATTTCCAAAGGAGTTTGTACAGCATTTTGAAATTTGTTTTCTTTCATAATTCTTAATTTTAGCTCTCCAGGAAAGAATCCACAGAAATCTAAGAAGCCCCTCACCCCAATTTTCATTGTTTGTTGAACCCAATAAATATTTTCTAGGCACCATTTTATTTTTTTTGCTTTTGAAATTGTTTGGATCAAGAGGCTGAGACTTTGAAGTAATTGGGTACAAATGGTGGCAGGCATATTTTATGAAAGCTATGGTCAGCTGCTCACACATGATTGTGAAATATAACAGTCTTCCTTTTTTCTTTTTATATCGCTGGAAAGTCATGAGGATAGATGGTTTCCCATTGCAACTAGGATGTGTGGAGTTCACTCTCTCCATCCCCTGCTGATGCACCTTAGCGTTTATCTTTTGTCACATAAAGGATCCAGTCCACAGCACTTCGGTTCACAATGAACATGGGGAGGTTAGATAGCAGGAAACATTTTTTCAGCTATTTCAAAATTATAACTAAAACATTACAAATAAAAGATGAAGAAAAGAAGATTCTGATTCTAAAGTGAATTATGGAATTTGTCTCTAAACTTTGTTTTGTTCAAAACAGACCCAAATAGAATTGTTTTGCCTCCCTTCCCGCTAATACAATTGAAGTATTCTGAGGATTGCTTTTGATGGGCGTCCTGGAATTTTATCTGGGACAAAAAATGGTAATTCTGTTCAAGGTTGAAGCTTTTTAAACTGCAGTCTATTTCCCACTGGTTTTCAATTTGCTTCAGTATTTGTGGAGGTTTTAATCCCTTTCAAGAGGAAATGTGATTATTATAGTAGAGTAGAAGGCAGCATTTGGACATGGCTGACAGTGCAAGCATTTGCTGAAACTAATTTTCATCTGTATGGATACTTACAACTGAACCAAAAACATCACCTTATCAATCATAGAGGATTATAGGGGACTTGCAGCCAAATCATTTAACTTCTCAGGCCTCCCTTTTTTGCTGAATAGAAACATTGGCTGAGATTACCTTCTTCCTGCTGCCTCCTAGAAGGTTAATGCATCTCATGATTTAATTATCAGACCCCCTTTCTTTAGAATTTTATCTCGGTTTGATTGTTGTTATTATTGACTTTAGGCAACAGTGTAAAGTATTATTTCCACACTGAGACCAATCAGAAGATGGTGACCTCCCTATTTTTCTGTTTATTTTGGTAATATGTTTTAAGATTTTTACAAATATTTAAAATTCTGGTCAAAACTTAAAGTATTCATTTTTAGTCTAGCTCTAATAGTTTATTTAAAACATATTTGAGGAAGCTTTTGGTGCTTACGTCCAGTTCAATTCATGTTTCAAAATGTCTATAATTCATCTATATTTGCTTTTACTCTTAAAATATGCTGTCATTAGAAAAATTTTTAAATGGCTATCAAGTGACTATCAAGTGCCAACAATATATTTTATGGAAATGAAATTGTTCACAAAAATAAATCACTACAGGAAAAATATCTCACAAGTGTTTTTGTGAGGTTCAAATTTCAAGGGGAAAAAAGTAAAGTTTGAGATAATCCTAATGCTGAAACCTGATTTTGGGGAAGGAATACAAATGTGTAATTTACGTGTTGAAAAGTTAGTGTATAGCTATCTATTAAATTTTAGTTTCAGTTCTACCAGTGGGCTATTCCAGTGAACATAAATCCAAAGTTAAAATCATTGTCCATTCTGTGGCTTTCACTTAAATATGCAATCACAATATTTTTCTTTAGGCAATTTTGGAAAAATAAGGTGCCAGTGAACATTTAATTGAAGATACTGTTAAAAGCAAAGTCAACATTTATTCTTCAAAGCCTGGTAAGAAACTGCAAAACAGAAATAAAGAATTAGGGCTTTAAATTTCTCAGAGATCTGGATTCAAATTCTGTCACGCACAGCCTGTGTGAATTTGAGCAAATTACTTAACCTCTCTCACCTATTTTTCCTCATCTGTAAAACAGATGAAATAGTATCAACTATCTCATCTATTGTTATAAGGGTGAAATAAAAGTAAAAGCAAATGTGAAATAGCACCACACACACACACACACACACACACACAATTAAAAAGCTTGTTATGCACTGACTGGTTTGGCTCAGTGGGTAGAGTGTCAGCCTGCAGACTGAAGGGTCCCGGGTTTGATTCCAGTCAAGGACATGTACCTTGGTTTCGGGTACATCCCCAGTGTGGGGTGTGCAGGAGGCAATTGATTGATGTTTCTAACTCTCTATCCCTCTCCCTCTCTATAAAAAAAATCAATGAAAAATATATTTTAAAAAAGCTTGTTATGCCTAATAATGAAATAAGTTGGATAGAAAAGAAGTAAATGAAGTAAATGGTCATTATTTCTGTGAAAACTCAAGCATAAGTTGGGGTCACTGTTGGGGATTTTGTAGGTTATATTTTTTCACTGGAAGGAAGGTTGGGCCAGATATACTCAGAGATCCCTTCTAATTCAAAAGTCTACAATTTTAGCAAGTTTAATCCTATATGCAATTCACCTTAACAGTTTTGGAGACTATGAATGGGAGGCATTTTGGAGGGTGTTTAATAATTATTCTGGAAATACATCCTAAGTTGGGGCAGTAGAGAAAATCTGTTTCCATTTTTGTTGCCATTAAAAGCATGTTGACAGTAGAAGGGAAAAAATTAAACTCCTGTAGCTTTAAAAGTGCTTTATAAAGGCAGTTATCCATTTTAAGTTTCTCTTCTATTTCTGCTGATGTTCAGAAAGTCATCTTTAATAGAACATGTGGATCATTTTCTGTTGTTATTGGGTTCTAGAGTTCAATCTTTCCCAAAAGACAACTATCCTTTGATAACGGGCCATGTGTGGCGGCACTTACCCTGTAGGGTCTGGGTGTTGAGCGATGGTGAAGATTTTTCCATTCTCTTTCCAGTAGAAGAACATTGTGATCAGAACCCAAGAGTAGGATTCTTCCCTTTTAGGTGGGTACCAGCTACACATCCTCTCATTGTTTCCCAAGATACATCTGGCTGAAGGAGAAATCGTTTCTTGTCTGCTGGTGCCTGTGAAGTGTCGCTGAAGCACTTAGAACTCCCCAGGAAGGGGTCTCATGAACCCAGATAAGCAGTAACCTGGAGGTTTCTGACCAGTGTAAACTGACCCTTAGTAAAACTATGACATTCACCCCGGTTTCCACTTTCTCCTCCCTGGCCTTCGAGTCATAGCGCCCATTCTCAGACATTCAGGGTCTTGAGTTAGTATCCTCCACAGCACACCTTCTCCTAAAGCTCACTCTCTGCAAAAGAAGAGTTATTCATATGCTAAAGTGAAATTTAGGTTAATGTCTTCTCTCTCAGGGATATGCGCATTTCAAATCTTTCTTTTTTAAAAAAAAAATACGTTTTTATTGATTCTTTTGGAGAGGAAGGGAGAAGGGTAGAGAGATGGAAACCCATGAGAAACATCAATCGGCTGCCTCCTGCACGCCCCCACAACCCAGCACGTGCCTTGTCTGGGAATTGAACCGAGGGAGGACCTTTTGGTTTGTGGGTTAATGCTTAACCTGTGTATATGCATATTTAACGAAGAATTCTTATAAGAAAACGACTCCAATAAGAAAATGGGTAAAAGTCATGATTAAGCAATTTATCAAAGAGGAAATACAAAGGATCACAAATATTTAAGAATAAAGTAGTATATATCTGGAGCTAATGTACAGCACGGTGACCATATTGTATGGATTCATGCACAATGAAAGGAAATTAATTAGAAGGTGGTCAGCAGGGCGGGACTGGGCAGGACTGGCTGGACAAGCCCTGGAGCCAACCTCCCGGGGTCCTCCCTGGCCAGCCGCAACTGGAGTGGTTCCATGGCTCAAAGGGCATCTGTGGAGTGAGCAGGGTCCCTCTGGCAGGTGGGGTTCCTTGGCCTGGCCTGCAGGGATCAGGTCGAAACCTGCTCTCTGACATTCCTCGAGGGGTCCCAGATTGCGAGAGGGCCATTCTCGGGTGATGCACCCCAGAATTGGGTTCCCTCCTCTCTGGTTCTGGGGAGTGTCACCGGAGAACCACCACTGCCAAGTCACCGGAGCATGGCAGTTCCATTGAGCGTTTGCCCCCTGGTGGTCAGGGCGTGTCATAGCTACTGACTGGACAGTCGCTTAGCCTTTTATAAATACAGACTAGAGGCCTATCCTTAGCACTGCTGCAGAGGTGGGAAAGGCTCCCGTATCTGCCACTGTGCTTGCCAGCTGTGAGCCCAGCTTCTGGCTGAGCAGCGCTCACCCTGTGGAAGTGCATTGACCACCAGGGGGCAGTTCCTGCTTTGAGTGTCTGCCCCCTAGTGGTCAGTGCACATTATGGCGACTGGTCATTCCTCTGGTTGATTTGCATATTAGCCTTTTATTATATAGGATACCTGGAAGTTGGCTTCCCACACACACAAATGGTAATTATGTGAGGGACTGGAGGTGTTAGCTAACCTTATTGTGGTAAACATTTCACAATATCAAATCATCACATCATATGCCTCAGACTTACACTGTTACATGCCAATTATCTTTCAATGAAGCAGAAAAAGAAATAGTCTATATAGTTCATCCTCTCTTGATTCCCAAGCACTCAGTGCTCTCATCTACTTAAAAGCAGAACTGCATCTTCTTGAGCTGTTAAGATTCGAATTAGGCCCAGTCTTCTCCCAATAATATAACTTCATATTTTCTGCTTCTCCTGGCCAGGTGCTATGATAGGCCAACTCAGGGACACAAAGAGAACAATTATGACCCACTCAAAACCCTAGTTCAGCTAACTAGGGGATGGCAATGCAGAGGGTGGGAATGTTTAAGTACTCATAATAACAAGAGCAAAAACACCTTGAATGACTTCTCAGTAAGACGCTGTTGTCCCAACAGATCATGGGTGAGATTTTTGTTTGTTTTTTTTTAAAATATATTTTATTGATTTTTTTTACAGAGAGGAAGGGAGAGTGATAGAGAGTTAGAAACATCAATGAGAGAGAAACATTGATCAGCTGCCTCCTGCACACTTCCCACTGGGTATGTACATGCCCTTGACCGGAATCAAACCTGGACCCTTGAGTCCGCAGGCCGACGCTCCATCCACTGAGCCAAATCAGTTAGGGCTGGGTGAGCTTTCTAAACTCTGCTAAATGTCAAAACGAACAGATAGAGTCAAATGTTGGTAAGCCTTCAGCAGGGTTATTTCTTATCAAATAGAGAACCGTGTTGCAAAGTCATTATCTGCAGTCTAAAACAGTTGGTAGTCTCGGTAGGAGCCTCGCGGAAAAGGTCTGCTGGGTTTATTGTTTCCTTAACTTCCCTTCAGAAATGGGTAGCGTGGAGGGAGAAGTTACCGTGGGATACAATGCCTGGGAAGGAGCTTTCCCCTACTCCTGCTGAAAAGGTGGGCTGGCTGATACAATTTAATGCCAACTGCCAGAGCAGTTGAAAATGAGAAGAATGATTTGGTGCAAGCCCCTGAAAAATCTTCAAGCATGATTTGCTCTGGTCCCCCTTTTCAAACAACGGAGCATGGAAGAAAAATACCCCTGCATTCCAAAGTGCCCCATCCAAAGACCCACACCTTGCCTGCCCTGAGGAGCCGCAGAGGAAGGAATTTACCCGGAGTGGAAAGTTCACTGAACAGGCGGAGCTGACTACTTGAAAATTACTTGTTCCAAAAGCCCTTCAGAAACCAGTAATCCTATTAGCGTGGCTTCTGGAACAGTTACCTACCTGCAGTAAAAGGTAATTAGAACTGTCAGCCAGCAAATAATTGCTCTGGTGCCTAAATGAATGGGGACTGTTCTCTGAAAGGAATTACTGTTCCTGAGTCAGCTCAGCCCATCGTCTTTGCTTTGGTTGCTGACAAATCGGGCCAACTGCCTAAACCAGTGAGGAAGGGTGAAAGGGCTGAGGGAGCTTTAAGTTGGAAACAAGACAGGACAAGGGCTACCCGAAGTTTATCCAGCCGAAGGCTTTTTTTTTTTTTTTTCCCCCTTTGAAGGGCATTTCTGAGCCACTGAGCAGCCACCTTCCAGCCTTGCTGAAGGCAGAGGCACCCAAGGCTGCTTGCAGGGCAAGGACTTGGCTGCTGGCTGCGTCATAAGACCTCTGAATCTCCGGCCTTTTCCTGCCATTCTTTGCCAGTGCTCACTACAGTTACAAGGGAGTCTAGAGGGCGGGAATCCCCACCCCCAAAGCTGGGCAACAAGGTCAAAGGTGTCAAAGTGGGTCATTTCCAAAGGAAATCAATGGGAAGGGTTTGGCAAGGACAGGAGTCAATTTGTAAAAGTAAAACATTCCAGTAAATTGGAGCAATGCCTTTCTAATAACAAAAGTCTCAGATGCTTCTCAGGACTCCTATAAGGGACCAGCTCTCACCTGCTGAAAAGCCAGCTCTACTTAGCTAACGTCATTAACAGCTGGGAGAACTGGGGTACAGTGGCGCCTACTCTCGGGGGAGAAGATCAGAGTTCTGGCCCAGCCACACCATAACCAAGTGCACAGTTTGGGGCCAGCTCTTAGATTTTCCAGGCTTCTGTTTTGTCACGTGTGAAATGACAGGAGCAGTTATCGCTGGAGGTTCTCCTACTTGGAAATTCTCCGCTAGCTTTGGGGCACCACTGGGCTGTGTGGTCCGAATGCTGGCGGAACGCTGTGGGTAGCGGCTTTGGGGATGAAGGTGCCAGGAGCTCTCCGGAAGCCTAGCTGAAAGGTTTTTAAAGGGCCCTTGTTCATGAAGGTCCAAAGGGCATGAGTAAGCCCTGGCGGAAACACACAAAAATGGCTGCCGGTTTGGGAGGCAGTAGATTGTCAGGTAGAGGCCTGGCTCCATGGCAGCTGTGTGCCTAGAGGCTGGTGCAAGGAACCGAACTTGCTGGGCCTCGCTGTTATCCATTCCCCTCTGCAAATGAGGAGGATGAAGCATTCAGGGATGTCAAATCGGTGAGCATTGCTGATGCAGAGAGAGGAGTCCAGCCTCCAGAGCCACAGCTTCCTGCTTGGTCTTCCATCCCAGGGACAGCTAATTTGGCAACTCAGTTGCCCGCAAACATAACAGACCTTATGTATCTGTCTGTGTACCAGCCCATTTTTTTGTTCTCTCTTTAGCTCCAAGTTTAACACTAATACTTACTCATAATATTAAATACCTAACTTAACTGCAGACACATTTACTACTTAGAGACCAATATTAGTTTGAATGTGTTGCTAAGAAGACATGAATAATTTTCTGAAAAATTATGCCTGGGGTAGTTGCATAAGTAACAGTAATTAAGCAAATGCCTGAGATAATTATTTACCAATTATTAATTCAAAGTCTATTTTCTTTCTCTCCACTTTAGATGTACTTTATTATCATATCTATGAAAAATGTTAATAGAAAGATGTATATTTAATGAGCACCTATTAAGGATGTCATTTGGCTTAATGTACTACTTTAAACAGTTTATCAACTATAATGCTTTCATAAATAACAATTTTTGATGCAAGGACAAGGGAAATAATTCACCTATTTTTTACAAGTCTCTTTGTTCAAACTATTGAGTCAGGATAGTAAATAGCTGGAAACATTCCTTGGCAAGTGGAATGGGGAAACTGAGGTAGAGAGCTGAGCAAACCGGCCAAGCCACTTACAGCCAGCTGGAGAAGGTCACCACCCTAGAGATAACGTCTAGGCCTCTGTTGTAGTTCAGATTCAAGCCCCGAAAAGCAGCAAAACCAGGTGGGCAACAAACACCAGGACCAGTTGCAGTGACTAAGGTGCTGACCAATCAGTAGAGACCATGACCCTGAAAGGGCACACCTGGAAAACTGATAAGTATTCTGCTAAAACCCTCCCTGAGACCTCCCTAAGGTTCCTGCCTGCAAAAGACAGGTAAATACCCTCAAAACCAAGGACCCAGCATGTGCTCTCCTTCCTGGGAGCACACACAACGTCTTTCTCTTCCCCCACTGGCACGCATCTCTAAACTCTCAGGATCCCCACGGACATGGAGCCAGGGAAGCAATGGACAGCTAACCCCCGGAACCTGTGTCCAAGGCCCCCTTTTCTCCAACTTCCTAGTGAGCCAAAGCAGCCCACCTCGTCCTCTCCTGTTACTTCCTCTGTGCTAAGCACTTCCTTGTCTCCCTGTCCCCAGTGAGGGCTTATTATTTTAATAAGCTTACCCTCCAATTCACCTGGACTTGTGAAATCTTTCCTGCACAAAATCAAGAAACGACACACCACTGGCCAGCCCTGGGCTGAGCCACTCAGGGCCAGATCTCCTGTCCCGCAACAATATTTTGCAGACAAATGTGACACTATGCAACTCTCTGCAGCACCCATCAGACAGGGTTCCCACGCAGCATCCACACTCATTCTGTAGGCGCTGGAGTGACGCTCCTTGCCGAGCACAGGGCCGGGCACCGAAGTGCTGCAGAATGGAGAATGAGCACTTGAGTGCTCTCTGCTTTCATCTCCCTCTGAGAGCTCTTTTCATCCTCAATGTTGAAGCTTTCAAGAGCTTGTCTTTTTTTTTTTTTCAAGATTTTAAACTCTCTGCAGACAACTCTCAAGTCAAGATTTTCAGCCTTGTAGCCCTCTAGGCCCACATCCCCACTCAGGTGGGAATTCTATCTGAAACCAAACTCTTATCTCTGGGCCGGTCTTAGTCTGGAAGGCTTCTTTTGCTTAAAATATGGGGTGTGGCTAGGTGTGGGGAGAGGGGCAAGGCAGGTGTCCTAGTTAGGAGAGCAGCCAACAGAGAATTAGGAATAAAAGTGTGTGTGTGGTGGTGGTGGGGGGGGACTGCCCAGTTCCTGGGGACCCTTCAGACTAGGAGGAAGGAGAGAGAACTAAAGCCGTTAGCACTTGTGTTTGACTGAAGAAACAGTGGGAGGCGTCAGTGTACAGATGGATTGAAAGGAGACTGGGCAAGGGGTTCAGCTAAGGGGCTGTTTTAATATAAAGTGTAACATAATGATAACATTGATTAAATGACAGACCATTTTGATCCTTTTGGAGGTGGAGAGGATCAGAGACCCTTTGAGAATAGAATGAACGCTTGGGAGGTCTTCTCCCCAGAAAAGTATGCACTCCTGTACCCAGTAGGTGAGGACACTATGTATAATTCATGGGACCCAGTGGGTGATGAAATAAATGGAGTTGGGATCCCCAAAGGAAACAGGAATATTTGCACAGTGTAGCTGATAGAAGTCAATAGGAGACTTGGAAAAGGAAGTCAGCTGGGGAAGAAGGGAACAGGTTTTGTTTCGTCAAACAGGACATGTGGACACGTGAAGATGTGCTTTTGGCAGCTGTACAGGTGTCTGGAGCTCTGAGGAGAGACCTGGCCCCATGGCTGGAGCGGGAGATCTGAGTCATTTGATTCAATTGCAAGAGTTTACATTTTGAGAATGAATGAGCTCCCTGGGTTAACAAAAAAAGCAGAAAGCAATCATAAATAATGGAGGCGTAGCCCTAGCTGGTTTGTTTCAGTGGATAGAGCATTGGCCTGTGGACTGAAAGTTGGGGGTTCGATTCCAGTCAAGGGCACAAGCCCAGGTTGTGGGCTCGATCCCCAGTAGGGAGCATGCAGGAGACAGCCAATCAGTGATTCTCATCATTGCTGTTTCTATCTCTCCCTCTCTGAAATCAATAAAAATAGATGATTAAAAAAGTATATTTTTTACAAATAAAAATAATGAAAGCATAAATATGTGGCTAACAGTCCTACAAGAGTTTGGGATTGCTGTTGCAAAAACCATACATAAAAAAAAATAGACACCAGGTGAATTCCTAAGTAAATCATTTTATTAATATCTAAAGCTTAAAAATCAAACGCAAGTTGCAAGAATCAGATCAGGTTAGAAGCTGACTGTTTAAAGTGATAGTTGAAATAAGCTTAAGATGAACAGATACAGCAAGATGGCTAAACTTTTCACAGTCGTTTTCATGGTGTCTGTGTTGCCGTGGAAGCAGTGTAAGTCCACATAGCGTGCCTCTGTAATTCCTGAGCTGGCAGCTGAAGCAGCAGGACCTTAATGCTGTCACCGGCACTCACTGGGGCTTTCTGGAGATTGATCTCCTGGGAACCGATGTGTACACGTAGACTGCTCTCCCAGGAGAGAGAAGGGAAATGATATGGGTGGTTCCCAAAATATCCAGGCTGCTGCCCACTATATTTGAGAAATCAGCACTCTGACGTTCAGCTTTGGGAATTCACCAGTTCCTCCACCTGGGGCAAATGGCACACCTATTCCAGAGACTGAGGTGGGGCACATCCCTGAGCACTCCCTCGGTCACTTTCCCAGCCTGTTGCCACCTTCCTACAGGGTCTGGTGGTCACTGGACTGCATGGATCCAGCTGGGACTTGAAGACACTATAGCCACAAACTACCCTGGAACTGAACACTAGTCCTGACTTCTCAGAACCCACATCCTATTCACTACAATGAGGTCACCACAGCCAGGTTCTAAAGATCCCTGAATTATTGGGGTGTTTCTGGGGACCATGATTTATTTAACAAAATAATTGTGGCAGTTTCAGAGGCCCTAAGTCATCTTTACTTCCCAGAGGCTATATAGCTTTGGGGACCTGTTATAGATAGTTATAATAGGCCTAAAAGAAATCCACTCCCCAGAACTTGCAACTATTGGAATACTGTTGCTTGTTTACTTTTATAGTATTGTCCCTTATCAGAAAACATCAAATGATGAGAGAGGTGACTCCAGCCAAGGAGCCCAGTGTCTGGTCCTATTATCTGAGGAGCCACATTTTGGGGTGACCCACAACTCTGGGGCCTTCACTGATGTTTGGAATGAAGGTCCTGAGGGCCACATCTTTCCTCCGCATCCAGGAAGAACCAGGGGGTCTTTGAAAGTGTTGAAGCAAAAGAAGATTTTCTCCTTGGCTCCAAAAAGCAAATTACCCACAACTGCCTTGGTCAGCTCAGTCAGAGGGACTGGGTTGGCTTGTGGAGACCCATTGTGGGTAAGGGACCCATAGAGGGGCCTGTACAGGCCTCGTAAACAGAATGGGTTTAAATTAAGGAGGAAGCAGGAATAGGGTTAAGGCCCAGAGAAGCCATTCGAGGTCCAAGGGTCTCGGAAAGGCTATAAGCAAGGAGTAGACGGGGGGATAAAAAGTGAGGGTTCAGCCCAGATAGATGCTTGTACGACAGACCAGTGAACTAAGACCATCCCTGTGACTGAGGAGGCCATGGCACTGGGCGGACCTGTTCCAATCCAGGATGACCAAAGGAATGAGCACAGATGGCCAAGATATGCCAGAACAGACTAATTGGGAAAATTCTAGAAAATGGAGATTCTGTTCTATTTTTGATACAAAAATAAAATGCCTTAAGTTAGAGTTTGCCATTTCCTTGTGCAATGGGCATTTTGTATAACTTTGCAAAGGACTAATCAACGCTCATTAGTTACATAT
The DNA here is from genome assembly GCA_004026665.1 of Murina feae. Classification (NCBI taxonomy): domain Eukaryota; kingdom Metazoa; phylum Chordata; class Mammalia; order Chiroptera; family Vespertilionidae; genus Murina; species Murina feae. The sequence goes on along the minus strand of PVJC01000637.1, from coordinate 87,088 downwards.
CTCCCACCAGCTTCCTTCTGGTGTTTTGCGCGGCCTGGTCCCAGCCCCAGTCGCCAACAGGCTTCCCAGCCTCTGGGGCATTAGTAATGCAGCAAGTTGTCATCAGGTCTATTTTTTTGTGGAGGTGAGAGGTCCCCCTCCTATTGGCACATGGAGGGTCAGCAGGCAGAGTGGGCTGAGCTGCTGGAGGAAGCCTGGGCCCCCCTGGTTGTGTGTGTACCTCCTCCAGCTGGCTCGCTGGTGTGCGACCTGGACTCTCGCTGAGCCCATTTGCTGCTTCTGTCACCTTGCCAATGGCTTCTCCTCCCTCCCCACTGCTTTCTCCGTCTCCTGTGATTGTGGGAGCCGCTCAGGGAGGCCCCCGCTAACCTTTCCTTGCCTCCCTGTGAGTTTTCCAGCAGGGGCAATGTTCCACACGGGGTGTCCCTCCTGGGAATGATCCAGGGTGTCCATGAGATGAAACACAAAAACCCTGGTGAGGGTAGGGGGTCATCTCTGTATGTTTCCTCAGCCCTTAGAGCCCAGGGCAGTGCTGGGAATCTTGTCCGTGCTTACTAAAAGAAATATAAAAAGAAATCAAACACCTGGGCACATTTGGGGGCCTGGCAGTTCTGGAAGTTTGTAGGATGATACGACATGTCAACACTTTCAAAATGTCAGGGTCCTAGGGACTCTTGCTTTGGAGTGCTGTGGGTGACGATGGTTCGCCGTGACTTTTCAGTTGCTCAAGGGCAGGAGACCAGGTTTTCCTGAGCATCCTGGCTCTGAAAGTTTCACTTCTAGAAGGTTCTTCGCAAGCCCACCGATGGGAAGCCCAATGTCTCTGGCTGGCCTATTAGAGATGTTAATTTAGTCTTCTGCCTTTATTACATGATCCCATTTAAAAGGAAAGATTCCCTAGCACTGTTTATCTGATTGCTTAGGGTCTCATGTTGTGATGTATAAAGTTTTACAGTAATTGAAAAAGTAATGAATAACACTCCAGGCAGTAAACAAATCACAAAGTTCATTAATTCCAAATGCCGAACGTCAATTTGTACGGTGTAAAATAACATTACCTACAGTGTAAGAATGGGAAAGTGGGAATTAATTTTATTTTAATTTTTAATGTACTCCTGACTGCTCATAAAAGATATTAAACATTAACATAATTTAATATATACACTGGCATTTATTAAACCACTGATTCATGAACAAATTAAGCATCATGTATTTTTTAAGTATTAAAGAATCAATAGTGATAATTAACTGGAATGTCAGAGGAAGTCATTATCAACATATTCTGCAGAATCCCCCATAGATTTTGCAACCCATATGCTGAAGGACTGTGCAAGGTTGCCATCAGCTGCCTGATCAGCTCAAAAGAGGATGGAAGACATTATACCTGCATTTGTTCTGATGAATCAGTAGCCAAACTTCGGAAGATAGTGACAAATCAGGAGATGAATTCCACCCTTGATGCCACCTTCCCATCTAACAGGGAGAGAGGTGTTTCTCGAGTTTAGGCAAATCAAGCTGTGTTATGGAATTCTGCCTACAACACAAGCATCACTAATGATGCAGAATGGCAAATCACACTGGGATTCGCTTAGTCTGAATGACTGTCACCACTCTGTGACATTTCATTGCTGAGCTCTTCAAATTTGAGGGACCTGACTTGAATTTAGGTTTAAAAATTTTTTTTAATTTTTAAATAAAATTATTTATTTATTTGTTGATGAGAGAGATAACAGGAGAGAGAGAGATAACGAGAGAGAGAGAGAGAGAGAGAGAGAGAGAGAGAGAGAGAGAGAGAGAAAGAGAGAGAGAGAGAGAGAGTCTTTTATTTAAGCATTCATTGGTTGCTGTTTGTATGTGCCCTGACCAGGGATCAAACCTGCAACCTCAGTGTATGGGTACGATGCTCTAATCGACTGAGCTACCTGCCAAGGCTGAATTTTCATTTTTTAAATATAAAATCTAACTCAAAAATAAGGAGCAAATTGAGATGATTTTTCACTAAAAGGAAAAAGTTGTCACTCTGAGGACTGGATTAGTTGGTAAACCATTCAGGAGCTAAGCAAACATAGACTGTTGTGTTGGTTTTTTCCTACTTGTAAAGTGGATTTACCCACAGAAATCCATGTGGTTGGTGTTGAAGTTGAGCACTGGATTCCGAGCTGCTAAAAAAAGAATGAATTGTTTCCGAAATTCGTCAGTATATTATTTTGTATTTCTCTACTCTAATAGGGTCTTTTGGCTTAAATGATCTAGTTTGACAGGCTAGCATGATCAAATTAATAAAGTGATTGCCAACTGTCCCCTAAGTACACCCATAAATTCTATTAGTTAATTAATATTTATTTAGGTTCATAATTTCCCCCCAAATGAATCAGTTGCACTCAAGCTTACAATCCGCCTCATGCCAGTGGCCTCTTTGCTGGTACACCCTGTAGAGCCACTTTGGCTCATAATTTACAATTATTTATGCAAAAAATGAGTAATCAGAAATTGAACTTTATTTAAATAATCCTAGAAGAAATAAATTTGGGACTGAATTGTCCTTTTGTAAATAACTTCTTTCTCCTTTATTATAAATTTAAGAATATTCATTATATATTATGCACTACTAGGGGCCCGGTGCACAAAAATTTGTGCACTCGGTGTGGGGGGCGGGGGGAGGAGGGGGTCCTTCAGCCTGACCTGTGCCCTCTCGCAGTCTGGGACCCCTCGGGGGATGTCCACCTTCTGGCGTGCCTGGCCAGCCTGGGTGAAGGGCTGATGGCTGTTTGCAGGCTGGCCAAGCCCCCCAGTTTGGACCCTCACCCCATGGGGGTGTGGCCAGCCTGGGTGAGGGGCTGAGGGCCGTTTTTAGGCTGCCCACAGTCCCTTCAGGGTTCAGGTCCCTACTGGGGTGCCTGTCCAGCCTGGGTGAGGGGCTGAGGGCCGTTTTCAGGCTGCCCACAGCTCCCATTGACCCAACGTCCCAGCGAGGCTGGCTGGAATCAGGTTTCTGGGGTTTATTTATCTTCTATAATTGACACTTTGTTGCCTTGAGCAGAGGCCTAGGCAGGCAATGAAGCCTCCTGTTTGCTTCAGCTCCATGGCTTCTATAATTGAAAAATTGTTGCCTTGAGCAGAGGGCCAGCTGGCCTAGGCAGGCAGTTTCATCACTGGTGCAACAGAAGCCTCCTATTTCTCTAGTTCTGTGGCTGCCGGCTGCCATCTTGGCTGGGTTAATTTGCATATAGCTGCTCTGATGGGCTGGGGGTGTGGTTCGGATGGTGGGTGTGGCTTAGGTGTCTCAGAGTGATGGTTAATTTGCATATTACTCTTTTATTAGATTAGATAATATAAAGTTAAATGCATGTATTTTCCTCAAGTCCACTGCCCAGATGTTACTTTGTTTACTTTGGGATGCATAGACTTTGTTTTTCAAATATACATATATTTTTTCCACAAGTGTGGTCATACTGAGCCTATTGATTTAAAACCTTTGAGAAACATGTCATATCATAGCAGCTTTCCATATTAATAAGTATAAATTGATTTCATCACTTTTTTAAAAAATACGCTTTTTATTGATTTTAGAGTGAGGAAAGCAGAGGGAGAGAGAGAAACATTGATAGGTATTGATAGTTGCCTCCACAACCCCTACTGGGGATTAAGCCAGCAACCTGGGTATGTGCCCTGACCTGGAATCGAACCAGCTACCTTTTGATGCAACAACGCCCAACCAACTAAGCCATACTGGCCAGGGTGATTTCATCACTTTTAAGGCTGCATAACATTTTACTGTATAGACCTTTAGGTTGTTTTTAATTTTCACTGTTTGTTATGGACTGAATTATGTTCCTCCAGAATTCAAATGTTAAAGACCTCAATGTGACTGTAAGGTTCAATGAGATCATAAGGGTGAGGCCTTAATCCAATATGACTGGCATCTTTATATGAAGAGGAGGAGACACCAAGCAAAGGCCATGTGAGGTCACAGGGGAAAGACCTGGCTGGCTGCAAGCCAGGAAGAGGTCTCACCAGAAACTAACCCTGCCAACACCTTGATCTTGGACTTCTAGCCTCCAAGAAATAAATGTCTATTGTTTAAGTTACAATTTGTGTTTTTTAGTTATGACATCCATAGCAAACAAACACACCATTATAAACACAACAGATGCATATTTGAGGTAAATTCCTAGAAAAGGACTTGTTAGTTCAAAAGTATTCCCTGTATCGTCTCCTTCCCCTCTCCACCTGCCTTTATTATTTTCTCCTTTGACTTTCTTACACATATTACCAAATTCCCATCCAGATCTCTACCCAGGTATCTTCCCTCTCTCAGTGTATGTCTGTTTTCTGCACATACTGGAATTTTCAGTCTTTTATATCTTCACTGTCATTTACTGTGATGAAATTTGCATTTCTTTGACTATGAAAAAGAACAATATCTTTCCACGTTATTTGCATATCTTGGTTTGTGAATTGCATTTTCATGTTCCCATTTTTATGGGGGAGAGTCATATTTTTCTTATTTATAAGAGACCTTTATATGTTTTCAGGTATTAATTCAGATGACGCAGTTTTAAAACATTTTTGTTGTCTCACTTTTTATATTTGTTTTTGACAGGTTTTTTTTCATAGTTTAAAATCCTAATTTAGTTAAATCTATCAACATTTTCTTTTCAGAATTTCTAGCTTTGGTGTCATGTTTAGAAAGATCTTATTTGCCCCAAGATGTAAAAAATAGCTATATTTTTTCTCATTTTTGCATGTGTTTTTAAAATATTTAATCTTTGACCCAACTAGAATTTATTTGGTATTAAGGAGAACGGGGGCTATAATAACAGTTTTCCTCTGAATTAAAATTTATTTTGAGATCATTATTCTCTCTTTGCTGATTTGAAATGCCATACATATAATAGAGTGTGCTCTGTTTCTGTCCTCTGTATTCTGTGCTATTATGTCTACCTTGTTTTAAACCAATTCCCTACCATTCAAATTACTGTGGACGATTACAGCAATATATTTTAAATCTGGTAGGGCAATTTTAACTTGACTATTTAAATGGCATTCTCAGCTCATATTGCACGGTTATAAACCATAGTTCGGGTGTGATGAAAAGAGTGTTGCTATTACCTATTGAGTCTTTTATTTCATTGCTGCTGCAATTACACTGAAAAAATGTCTCTTCCATGGTCCCACCACATCATCTCATGAACATTATCTGCTAATGTGTGTGCTTCTCATTCTGGATTATGAGATCCTTGAAGGCATCTTAAATGATGTTGCCCTCACCTGAGATGATATTTTATCACCAGTGTAGAGGTTAGTACTTTGCCTGTAGTTGAAAAATATTAGTGTTTTTTTTTTTTTTTTTTAAATAAAAAAATAAAGAGCTTTTTAAATTTTCCATCTGTTTTGGTAACTTTCCCTTATTTCATTTGATTACATTTGTTTGCATTGAAGCATCATGTCAATATCTCAAATTCTTAGATTAATCTAAAATTTTTAAAATATATATATATTTAAATATATTTTTATTGATTTCAGAGAGGAAGGAAGAGGGAGAGAGAGAGAGAGAGAGAGAGAGAGAAACATCAATGATGAGAGAGAACCATTGATTGGCTGCCTTCTGCACACCCCACACTGGGGATCGAGCCCACAACCCAGGCACTTGCCCTTGATCAGAATCGAACCTGCGACCCTTCAGTCCACAGGCCAATGCTCTATCCACTGAGCCAAACCAGCTAGGGCTAACCTAAAATTTTTAAAGTTGTTTATAAAACTACTAGGGGCCCGGTGCACAAAATTTGTGCACTCGGGAAGCCCTCAGCTCGGCCTGTGCCCTCTCGCAGTCTGGGACCCCTCTGGGGATGTCCACCTGCTGGCGTGCCTGGACCCTCACCCTATTGGGGTGTAGCCAGCCTGGGTGAGGAGCTGAGGGGCATTTTCAGGCTGCCCACAGTCCCTTCAGGTTTTGGGTCCCCACTGGGGTACATGGCCAGCCTGGGTGAGGGGCTGATGGCTGTTTGCAGGCTTGCCACAGTCTTTTCAGGGTTCAGGTTCCTACTGGGGTACCTGGCCAGCCTGGGTGACGGGCTGATGGCTGTTTGCAAGCTGGCCAAGCACCCCAGTGGGGACCCTCACCCCATTGGGGTGTGGCAAGCGTGGGTGACGGGCTGAGGGCTGTTTTCAGGCTTTCAGTCTGCCCACAGCTCCCATTGACCCAATGTCCCAGCAAGGCTGGCTGGAAGCAGGTTTCCGGGGTTTATTTATCTTCTATAATTGATACACTGTTCCTTTAAACCGAGGCCTAGGCAGGTAACGAAGCATCCTGTTGGCTTCAGCTTCATGGCTTCTATAATTGAAAGAATGTTGCCTTAATAGACTCTAGGCAGGCAGTTTCCTCCATCGCTGGTGCAATGGAAGCCTGCTATTTGCTTCAACTCTGAGGCTTCTATAATTGCAACAATGTTGCCTGGAGCACAGAGAGGCCCAGCTGGCTGGCTGGCCAGCAGACAGTTTACTCCTGGTGCAATGGAAGCCTGCTGTTTACTCTAGCTCCGTGACTGCCAGCCTCCATCTTGGCTGGGTTATTTCCATACAGCTGCTCTGATTGGCTGATGGGCATGGCTTAGGCATCCTGTAGAAACAGTCAATTTCAATATTACTTTTATTAGATTAGATGATTTGAAATAGGTCATCTTTGTTTAGTAAGCCTACCTTTGGTGACTCTATTCCAACAGATGCTAAACTCATACTATATTCTGTAGAAGATCTTGCAGGATGGACTCCCGGTGGCTGTGTCTAAAGGGACCAAATGAAGGAGGGAGTGTTTGTTACCTTCTGTTTTGGTCAGGGCTGAAACAAGCCTAGCCCTGTATCTAATCTTATTTCTGGAAATGGCTTTTCCTGATCTTATTTTCTACCATAGTGAATAAAGGAGAGTAAAGAGAGGAGAGTCCCTTTCTCAGTGGGTACACAGGGATTTCCATTTTTTTTCTATAATATTTTATTTCTTTTAAATCAGGGTTTTTCAGGCTCGGCACTCTTGCCAGATCATTCTTTCTTGGGCTGTCATGTACATTGTAGAATGTTTAGCAGCAATCCGGGCCTCTGCCCATTAGCTTCAGTATCACTCCCCAGTTATGACAACCAAAAATATTTCCACACATTGCCAAATGTCCCCTGGAGAGGAAAATTTCCACTCCCCCCACCCCCAATGAGAACCACCCTATTTAATGAAGAGGGAATGTGCAAATTGACCATCACTCCACACAAGATGGCTGCCTGCATGTGGTCAAAGATGGCCGCCCCATGTGGACATAAGATGGCATGCAGGGGAGGGCAGTTGGGAGCAACCAGGCCAACAGGGGAGGGCAGTTTGGGGTGACCAGGTTGGCAGGGGAAGGCAGTTAGGAGTGACCAGGCTAGCACGGGAAGGCAGTTGGGGGTGACCAGGCCAGCAGGGGAAGGCAGTTAGGGGTGACCAGGCCAGCAGGGGAGGACAGTTAGAGGCAATCAGGCTGGCAGGAGAGCAGTTAGGCATTGATCAGGCTGGCAGGGGAGTGGTTAAGGGGTGATCAGGCTGGCAGGCAGAAGTGGTTAGGGGCAATCAGGCAAGCAGGCAGGCAGGCGAGCGGTTGGGAGCCAAAAGTCCTGGATTGGAGAGGGTGCAGGCTGGGCTGAGGGACATGCCCCGCCATGTGCAAATTTTGTGCACCTGGCCTCTAGTTGATTTATAATAATAATAATAAAAACACAAATAAGCATAATAGAATAAATTAAGGAAAAAGAAGAAAATGTTAATACATGCTAAATTGGGGAAAGGGTTGAGCACACAATAATATGTGGTGTTATTCTATATCTTTAAACTCTTCCCAAAGACTCAAAAGGAAAATGTATCTTGTTAGTCCTTTTTATAGAGGATCTAAATCTTTTAGCTTTTGGATAATTGAAAGTGATGTTTCCAATAAACTGCAGTCTTCCTTCCACCACAGGCTGGACACACCCTGGCAGAACCAACCCATGGGGATGCTGCTCTTTGAGCTGCCCCCTCACACACTCCTTTCAGAGACGATGGCAATTCGTCTTCACTCCTGATGCTCTCTGTCGGCCAGTTTATTGTTCCTGCCTGATCTTCAGCAATCTATGACACCCCCTCCTTCATATTCCTTCCTGTATAACCCACTCTTTATACTTCCACAGCGTGATTTTTCTAATGGTTGATATTCCTGTATTTAAACTCCTTCAAAATAAGATCCAAACACCTTAGAATGATGCAATAATTGCTATGTGATTCCTCTGCAGATAACCGGGAGTTGGCACAGACTCATAGGTTAAGGGAACGGTCCCTCACAAGACTGCTCTTACTTCAGACGCCAGGCACAAGGTCAGAGCTCCCCAGGCTACCCTCACTTCTGACCAACTGGCTACAAATTCAGAGGTCCCCTTAATTACCTAAGGGATGTTCCTTTGCTAGAACTTTTGATAAACGGAACTCTCGAGAAAGTGGTATCCTCACGGCGATAGTTTAGTGAGAAAGAGTACAAGGGTACACATCAGGACCAGCCACATAAAGAGACATGTAGGGCGAGGTCGGGGAGCGTCCTGGATGCCGGGCTTCTGTGCACTTTCCCCGTGGAATCAGGACGCACCGCCCTCCTGCATACTCATGCACTCACCAAGCATGGAGCTCACCGGAGCCTTGGTGTCTCGAGTTTTTCGGGAGTTTCATGATGTGGGCATGATTGAACTCCATCCCCAGCCCAGTCCAACTGCTTAGAGGTCGGCTGGCTCAAAGCCCACACCTTCTAATCACAGGGTCCGTGGGGAGTCCATATCCTGAGTTGTATTGTTAACACAAACTCAGGTGTGATCAGGGACTCAGTGTAAATAACAAAGAATCACTCAGGAAATCCCAAGGATTTGATGTTTCTCTCTAAAGAATAGGGACTAGGACCAGACAAATTCTTTGCTGGACAACACAGGGCATTCAGGTCCTACCCCAGCCATTCTTCCCAGCTCACCCCATCCTCTCTCATTTCAGTGCCCGGGTTGAGCATCTTGGACACACCTTACTATTGTAGACCCTGCACATGCTATTCCTTCTGCCTACATTTTGTTTTCTCCTTGGTCTGTCCAGTGAATTCCTCCTCATCTGTCAAGACACAGGTAAGCAGCTCCACCCCTGTAGAGCCCTCCCAGGCACTGAACCCCCACCTCCCCAGTGCAGTCTGAACTCCTGGTTCATTTATAGATTATCTTTGCACTTACATCTTCAGGCCGGAATTGTTTGTTGAGAGGTCTGTATGCACTGCTGGTACATAGTACAGTGACTTTCCTGAGCTAGTGTTTTGTGGGGCTTTGCCTTTATTATTGGGAGTTATACTTGTCTTTTTAGAACGTGTCCTCTGGCCCCCCCTTTGCCGCCCTTTCAGGCACCTCACTCCTCATGCTCTGGCACAGTGGCGGTTCATCATTGCAAACATCCCCCTTAGCTTCTGATGGGTGAGCAAAGCGACCATTGAGGATCTTGTGGCTGACAGTCCTGCCTGGCCATTCGCGTTTTGGCGAACGCGTGGATAACATTGCTGAGATGGCACAAGTAAGGTTTGCTAAATGTCTAGAAATCAGGAATGGTTAAGTATATCATGATCCCATCCCTTGGATGAAGTGTTAAACGTGTAAAACATGTTTATGAGATTTGGACTAAAACAGAGGGATGGATGCCTGAGTATTTATTATACTTGAAAGAAAAGCAATCACAACCATGATGAAAAAAATATATATAAGCTAAGACACCTGACAAGTATAAAAGAAAGAAAGAAAAGGCCTGTGTAGAAATACTCCAAAATAGTATTCGTCTTTGAGTAATGGAAATTGGGTGGTAACTGCCCATCTTCTTTATATTTTCTTGATTTTAAAACGTTTTCTGTATCAAGCGTCTATTCATGCTGTGTTCCTAAAGAGGTAGGCAAAAGGTGAAATCAATTTAACTTAGGTACTTCCACCTGCAACTGGAAGTTTACAGGTGAAAAGATTCACACGTTTGCTTTTTTTGGCAATGAGAGGAGGCAGTGAGAAGAGAGGTGCAGATGGGAATGAAGGGGGAGGAAATAAACCAGCCACTCCCGCCCCACACTTAGGAGAACTTCCAGAAAGACAAAAGTCAACCAGATAAAGGGTTTTTAAGTGGAGACTGAAATCAAATCAGTTCTTCTTTTTTTCTTTTTTTCTTTTTTATTTTAAATATATTTTATTGCTTTTTTACAGAGAGGAAGGGAGAGGGATAGAGAGTTAGAAACATCGAAGAGAGAGAAACATCGATCAACCGCCTCCTGCACACCCCCCACTGGGGTTGTGCCCACAACCAAGGTACATGCCCTTGACCGGAATCGAACCTGGGACCCTTAGGTCCGCAGGCCGATGCTCTATCCACTGAGCCAAACCAGTCAGGGCTCAAATCAGTTCTTAAATGATCACTTTCCTGTCAAAGAAAGGCAGCTTGAATAGTGAGGATTTAACTATTTACTTATTAAAAAATATTTTTAAAAATAAAGAATTTATGTTGTTTCGTTGATCTCTTTCATTATCAACCTAACTCATAAAACATATATCCCCTTCTGGAAGAACTCCAATCACAACAAAAGCTGGGCATTTTGGAGGGGACTGTTAGTTTCAGAGTAAGCTACCCAAGAAACTGCATTTAAAGCCCTGGTTAAAATCCCTTTGATCCAAAGCATTTAAAAATGCCCTCAACCTGACCACACAGCCCTCCTTTGAGGAGAGCAAACCTGAGTGAGCTTCCTCCTGAAGATTTTATTTTTTGGTTAGTCCTTACCAGAGGATATTTTTTCCATTGATTCTTAGAGAGCTTGGAAGTGAGACGGGGAGTGGAAGAGAGAGAGAAACACTGATGTGAGAGAGACACATTGATTGGTTGCCTCTTGTACATACCCCAACCAGGGTAGGGATTGAACCTGCAACCCAGATACATGCCCTTGACTGAGATTCAAACCCGAGACCCTTTGGTCTGGGAGCCAACACTCTAACCACTGCGCTCGCCGGCAGGGCACCTCCTGAAGATTTTAAAGATTCTAAATGGTAACGTCCTTATCAGGTGTTGTTGCCGAGGCTTACTTCTGAACAATATCTCAGATCTTTACATATTTCAGATAGATTCTTGAGTATGTGAATTGTGATTCGGCACAAATAGGCTAAGTCAAGCTATGACTGAGGAACTATCACTTGGGGATTGTGTCTACATAGTACGGCATTTCCAACCTAAGACATTTCTATCCTCCTCACCACCCACCTCAAAATAAATAAATAAACAAATAGAAAGGCATGCAGATCATACCAATGAAGTGATTCGGGCTCTTTTATTTTCTTGTGGTATCTCCTGTCTCCAAAGGCACATTTTCCTTCTTTTACTTCATAGGAGTTACCAGAAAGCTCCTTAAGATGGAATGAGCTGATAGACCAGTTTCTCCAGTCGCCTCCGGCGGCGGGGGGGGGGGGGGGGGGGGGGGGGGGGGGGGGGTGGGCGAGGATTCATTCCCTCTTAAGATGAAAGGAATTTGCTTTTACATGTTGTGGGTAGGCCAGTTTAAGAGTCTCATTCATCCCTGAAACTAGTTGGAACACCTCCAGACACTGGGACCCAGACCTCTGAGTGTGGAGATGGTGTCCTTTACTCATCATTCACGTCATTCAGTATTATTTGGGAATCTTGGTTGTAAATGACAGAAAGTCAACTTGAATCTATTCAACGGAAATGGGGAATGTATCATAAGGATCTTGGGACGTTTCTCAGAATCCAAGCATAGGAATGAGGCCCCAGGGACAACTAGAATTAGTGTTCCTGAATTTCTGGGACCCTCTTCTCCGACTGACATCAGCTTTCATCCTTCTCCCTCCACAGGCAGGTTTCCTCTGCTCCTCCACTACCTCCTCGGCTATTACATCTTGCAGTCCAGACACAATAAGAGACACCATGTAGCTTCTCTTTCTCAGTTCTGGTTCCAAAGTTCCTGGAAGAGAAGTTTTCTTGGCCTGGCTTGCCTCAGAGCCAAGACTGAGCACCTACAGCCCGAAAACTTGGCTGAGCTGAGTCACATAGTTACCCTGACCGACCAATCAGATGGGGCCAGGAGAGTGAGGTCACATTGTACTGACATGACCACATTATAAATTCAGAAAACAGGGTGCTAATTAAGCAAAAATTAAGCTAATTAACCAAACCAAAAAAACAAAACAAAAAAACCTATTCTTTTTTCTATATCCTGCAAAAGTCAATGGGAATTATGTGGGTGCTATTTTGCCAACAAACAAGTACTGAGCACCTAACTATCTTGGGTCTAACTAACTTCTTCTTGGCAATCCTTTTATTCATAATGTCTTTATGTCAATGTCTTCATGACATTGCTTCGGGCCTTTTCCTATAGTTCCCAGCCCCTAATCATGACTGCCTCTTTTGCATTCTCCACAGCCAGTCTGGCTGTCTGCTTTACTGAGATCAAGAGTGTACCTCACCATCTCTCATCCAACTCCTTCGCTACTAAAATAAAGGCCTTGGTCTAATGGCAAAAAGTTTGCAGGAGTGCAGCAAACTATGGCCTGGGTCAAATCTGCCCACTCCAATTTGTGTGGCCCATGATTTAAAAATCGTTTTTACATTTATAGATGTCGGGAAAAATGGAGCAAGAGAGTAGTATTTTGAGACATGTGAAAACTGTATGAACTTCAAATATCAGTGTAGTTGCCATGGAGACCTTATATCCTGCTAAGTCTAAAATATGTACTATGTTGGCATTTCCAAACCCCTGGTTTAAAAGCTTGGTGTTCAGTGTATTAAAACAACAAATTCAAAACTTTAGTGTGCTTTTAAGCTTTTAAAACACCAGGTGGTTACACAGCCATGAAACCACAACCACCACAATCAAGATAACAAACATTTCCATCACCTCAAAGAGCAGCTCCCACCTCTGCTCCCAGAGCCAGGAAACCACCGATCTGCTTCCTGTCACTACATTTTTATTTGCATTTTCTAGAATTTTCTAGAAATAGATTCATACAGTAAGCACTTCTTTGTGTCTGGCTTTTTTTTCTGTCCAGATTATACAGATTTTGAGATTCATTCATGTTGTTGTATCAGTAGTTTGTTCCTATTTATTTTTATGCTTCAAAAAAACTTTAAAAATTTTAGTCTAAAATCTCTGTATTATGGAACATTTAAACATACCTAACAAAAAAGTTTCCAAATAGTGAACGAACCCCATGCACACATTATCTAGCTTCAACAATTACCAACTTAGGGTCAACCTTGTTTCAACCATACCTCCACCCATGAACTCCCTTCCATATTTGAAGCAAATCCTAGGCATCATACCTTTTCCCCTGCAAGTGTTTCAGTATGTACTTCTAAAAAGTACGGACTTTTTAAGAAACATAACCAATCACAACAGCACTATAATGCCTTTAAAATTTTAACAATAAAAAAACTAGTTGGATATATAATAATAAATGTTTTAATTGAAGAACAATGTCCTTAAATGTTCAAGTTCAGCTTAAAATTTTAAGTCTATAAATTTTAGCAATAATTTCAAGGTGTCTTGAATACTGTCTCTTTCATTTTATAAAGACTGCCCAGTTTAATAGAAGGCCCTTTGGGTTTGGCAAATTGTAGCCTAGGGCTTGCTACTTGTTTTTATCAATAACTGTATTAGAACTCAGCCATGTCCATTCATTTATATGGTTATTATCTACTAGAGCCTTGGTGCATGAAATTCATGCACTAGGGGTGGAAAGTCCCTCAGCCTGGATTGTGAGAGGGCACAGGCCAGTCTGAGGGACCCCACTGGTGCATGATTGGGGCCACGGAGGGATGCAGGAGATTGGCCAGCTGGGGAGAGACCATGGGAGGGTTCCAGGGCGTATCCAGCCCATCTCCCCGGTCCCAATTGGCCAAACCCCAGCAGCAAGCTAACCTACCTGTCAGAGTGTCTGCCCCCTAGTGGTCAGTGCACACCATAATAAGTGGTTGAACTGACTTAGAATATCATTAGCATATTATGCTTTGATTGGTTGAATGGCTGACTGGATGACCAGACACTTAGAATATTAGGCTTTTATTATATAGAACTAGAAGCACTCGGGCGGGGGGGGGAATCCCTCAGCCTGGCCTGTGCCCTCTCGCAGTCTGGGACCCTTCGGGGGATGTCTTGTACACTGCTGGCTTAGGCCCGATCCCTGGGCGATTGGGCCTAAGCTGGCACTCAGACATCCCTCTGGCAGCCCGGGAGCCCTTGGGGGATATCCACTTGCCAGCGGGGAGCAGCCTAAGCAGCAATTGGACATCCTTGATGCTGCTGAGGAGGCAGGAGAGGCTCCCACCACCACCGCTGTACTGGCAGCTATCAGCCTGGCTTGTGGCTGAGCAGAGCTCCCCCTGTGGGAGTGCACTGACCACCAGGGGCAGCTCCTGCATTGAGCGTCTGCCCTCTGGTGGTCAGTGTGTGTTATAGTGACCAGTCATTCCCAGTTGTTCTGCTGTTGGGGTCAATTTGCATATTACCCTTTTTAAAAATATATATTTTATTGATTTTTACAGAGAGGAAGGGAGAGGGATAGAGAGCTAGAAACATTGATGAGAGAGAAACATTGATCAGCTGCCTCCTGCACACCCCCTACTGGGGATGTGCCCGCAACCAAGGTACATGCCCTTGACTAGAATCAAACCTGGGACCCTTCAGTTCGCAGGCTGACGCTCTATCCACTGAGCCAAACTGGTCAGGGCACCCTTTTATTATATAGGATAGAGGCCTGGTGCATGGGTGGGGGCTGGCTGGGCTGCCCTGAAGGGTGTCCCGGATCAGGGTGGGGGTCCAGCTGGGGTTCCTGGCCAGCCTGGGTGAGGTGCTGATGGCTGTTTGCAGGCTGGCTACAGCCCCTTCAGGGTGGGGGGCCCTGCTGAGGTGTTTGGCCAGTCTGGGGGAGGGACTGAAGGCTATTTGCAGGTTGGCCACAGCCCCTAGCAACCCAAGCTCCCAGCGAGGCTGGCTGGAAACAGGTATCTGGGATTTATTTATCTTCTATAATTGAAACTTTGTTGCCTTGAGCAGAGGCTACAGCTGGCCAAGGCAGGTAGGAAGCTTAGCTTCCTCAATCGCTGGGGCAACCAAGCCTCCTGCTTGCTCTAGCTCTGTGGCTGCCGGCCACCATCTTGGTTGGGTTAATTTGCATATAGTCACTCTGATGGGCTGGTGGGTATGGCTTGGGATGTAGCTGAGTGATGCAATTAGCACATTATTCTTTTATTGGAATAGATGGCTGCTTTCCCAATAAATGGCACAACTGAGTAGTTGTGACAGAAAGCCTCTAGCCCACAAAGCTTAACATATTTACTACCTGGCCCATTAAGAAAATGTTTGCTGACCTCTGCTGGAATTTATACATTTCATATAAAGTTATATATTGAATACATTTTCTTTTAGGTACTTCAGTTACCACCTGATGATACATCAATCTTTTTCAAGTATTAATTTTTATAAAGTCCCAATTATACTTACAAAGTAGGTAAACTTTATTATTTTTTAAAAGTAATTTCATTGACTTTTAGAGAGGGGGAGAAGGAGAAACTTTTTTGTGAGAACAGAATTTGCCTCCTGCACACACCTTACTGGGGACTGAACCCACAGCCTGGGCATGTGCCCTGATTGGGAATTGAACCCACAACCTTTTGGTGTATGGGACAGTGCCCAACCAACTGAGCCATATAAGCCAGGGCTAAATTTGGTAAACTTTGAATTCTTTTAGATGTTCTGACACTCTGTTTAGGCTTTCATAAGCTTTCAACTTAAAATCAGGAGTCTATATCAGTTACTCGACTATCCACTTTAAGTTGTTCTCATAAGGGAGTAACTCAAGCCAAATTCTTGTACACATTTGTAGTACAGAAATATCTAAGGTATCTAGATTTCTTCTTACTACAGAAAAGATAGTTTGATTCTCCTAAACCTTGCCTATTAGTTACTTTCCTGGAGTGGAAAGATATGAAGCCCTGGAGAAGACTGTCACCATCCCAGTAGCCACAGCTGATCTGTGGAGGGAGGGAGATACTGCCCCAATTAATTGCAGTAACAGCAGAGATTTGGGTAGGACCCGGGTTTTATAGTTGCAGACATGCAGGGCTTACCACCACGACTGCCATATGAAGTCCCTTTGGAAAATACTACGTAGAGGCCTTTGAGGCTTGATGGGTGCTCATCTTGGGATCACAGTACTCATTTGGTGGCAGCAAGAGTCTATCCATTCCTTGATTACATTTGCATCTTTTGGTTCCCAATTCATTTTCTGTCTAACTCTAAAGATCTTCGAACTCTCAGGGATCCAAAAACTATATTCTCATTTATCTATTTTCACTTGCAAATGATAGAATATGTATCTCTAATATATTAAAACTTTAAAAAGAAACCTTAGTGCCAGTAGTTCATCTAAAATTAAGACTTACTTGATGTCGTCTATTACTCCTCTTATTCACCTTATTTCTCCACTTGCCTAAGAAAGGTCTTTTTACAATGTGTCCAATCAGAATGATAATGAGGCCATATACTGTATTGCATTTGATCTCCAAAGTCTTTTTATCTATTGCAATCTTCCAGCCCCTTGTGCCATTGATTTGTTGAAGAAACTGGGTTGTTTTCTATAATTTCCCATATTCTGGATTTGGTTGATTGAGTTTAAGTAGTATGATGTCTTTAAATTGTCTTTTTAAAAAATCCCTTATATTTCTAGCAGGCTTGATTAGCTGGTCTTTTTTGTTTGGTTTTTTTTTTTTAGTCAAGAATCCTTCATAGGTGGGTCAATGTATTTTCTAACAAGCAAAGACTTGAAATTGATTTTGATAGAACTTTGCATTCTTTTTAGCTATTTCTATGATATTAAACATGGTAAACTTATTGAAACTGGATATCCCTTGGACTTGCAGTCACTACTCACATAATAGCTAATTTTTTAAAATATATTTTATTGATTTTTTTACAGAGAGGAAGGGAGAGGGATAGAAAGTTAGAATCATCTATGGGAGAGAAACATCGATCAGCTGCCTCCTGCATATCCCCCACTGGGGATGTGACTGCAACCAAGGTACATGCCCTTGACCGGAATCTAAGTCCGCAGGCCGATGCTCTATCCACTGAGCCAAACGGGCTAGGGCGCACACAATAGCTAATTTTTAAGTGTTTTCCAGGGACAGGCACAATGCTAATTAAGTGCCTTACCTATATGCTCATTCAAGTTTCTAAACTTTTTGCAGACACGGAAACTGGAGCTTAGAGAGTTTGATTAACTTAACCCGGTCAGTAAGTGATGGTGTGAGTTGAGGGGTGGAATTGTAAACCCAACTTCCTAGCATTTCCCGCTCCGAACAATTCCAGCTCTCAGTCTCCGCCTTTTTAACCGGTTTTCAAGGAAACTTGCTGGTATCAAAATGACCGGAGTGGCCAGCCCCGCCCCTTTCCGCCACGCCACGCCCCTTTCCGCCCCGCCACGCCCCGCCCCTTTCCGCCCGCCCCTTTCCGCCACGCCCCTTTCCGCCCCGCCTGGGTGAGCGTCAGGAAAACCACACTTCCCAGAGTGCACCGCGACCACGATGGCCTCACGACTGGCGTCCGCTCGCCGGGCGCCATTTATGTAGCCGGGAAGGCGGTACGGCCTGCGACCATGGCGCTGTTCCCGGCCTTTGCGGGCGTTAGTGAGGCTCCCGATAGCGGGAGCGCCAGGAAAGGTAAGCGCTCAGAAGGGATGGAGAAGACACCCGGCGGGCGTCAGACGTAGTTTCTCCGCCCCCTTGCTTTGGATTTGTTGGTCTACCTGTGTCCCAGCGTTCCCCGCGGCGCTGCAAAGCCTCCTGGGAAGGGCCGCTGTCCGGGTCCCGGCTTCTTCGGGGCGCGAGTCGTGGCGTCACGGAAGAAGAAGGACCTAGGAGGGACCTTGGAGCTGGGACTTGCATAGAGTCACTCTTCCTCCGAGCCTCAGTTACTTCGTCTGTAAAGTGGGAATAGCGGTGCTCCACGTCCCAAGGAGACTCCCGGCGCAGATGCCGGGTGCTCTGGGGCCCTCTCTCCGTCTCACTCACTCCTGAAAGGCTTACTGGGTTCATGTCTGCAGGCAGGCCGGGAGCTAGGGGATGAGCACCCCGAGGCCAGTCAGTTTCTCTCCCGACAGGCACAGCTGCTGGGAACAGAACTGACATTTGTTTTTTTGAGAGCCTACTGTGTGCCAGGTGATGGCATAACGTGCTGTCGTCTGTAAGCCTTCATCGGACGTCCCCTGGAGGTCTGCCGTGTTAAAAATTGAGGGACTGACAGGCATGCCTCCGAGACCCTGAGAGTTTGGTTCCAGACCACCCCACAGTTAAGCGCGTTGTAATCTTGTTGGTGGAGGGTCTTCCATTTGTAAAAAAAATGCAACACCCGTGAAGCACAGCAAAGCGGAGCTGGGGAATAGGAGGCATGCCCACAGTGAATTGTAACTTAAAGTCATTCTAAGTCATGCGCTTAATGTGGCGGCGCCCAGTTGTACGACACCTCTTACATCCTCTCAGATGGCTCTTACATCTATATTTTGGTAATACAATAATTGTGAGTAATTTCTTACGTAATTAGTGTAATTTTGGTCATCCTTTACTGGCCATGATCTCCATGTGCTCAGGACAGTATCTATTCACTGTAGCACAACTTAGCCCCTAGCATAAGTCAAAAATAGAGTAGAAGTTCACTAAATATTTGCTGAATGTACAGAACAATAGTAGGTGCTTAACAAAGAAATAGCAATACAAGGCAGGATGTTATAGATGTCACTAGGCCTGATGCACGGGGAAATTCGTGCACTCGGGGAGTCCCTCAGCCCCAGGCAGTCCAGGACTCCTTACCTCCTCCCTGCAGTGGAGGAGGGAGAGGCTCCTGCCACCCTGCTGTGCTTTGCAGCCTTGAGCCTGGCTTCTCTGGCTGAGCGGAGCTCTCCCTGTGGGAGCGCACTGACCACCAAGAGGCAGCTCCTGCGTTGAGCATCTGCCCCCTGGTGGTCAGTGTGTGTCACAGCCACTGGTCTTTCCTCCATTCGATCCATTTGCATATTAGGGTTTTATTACATAGAATAGGTGAACTATAGGAATAATGACTTCTCATGGGAATTTCATATAAGGCTTTATGTAGGAGCTAACTTTAGAGGCGGGTCTTCAAGAGGGTGGGGTTTAGACAAATGGAGTTAGTGGAAAGGCATGCCAGGGCCTTCAAAGGCATGCAGGAAGGGGAGCATGAGACCTGTGCAGTGGACTGCAAATAGTCGTTTGTCTGGAAATATAGAGGCAGATGTAGAGGAAATTTAGGAGCCTTGGGAAATATGATTGGGACTGGTGATGAGGGAAGGTAGTGACTTGAGTAACAGGCCAAGGGCTTATCCTTTTATTATGGAAGGGTGATGTGGAAGCTTCCTAAGGGGAGTGTTGCTCTTGTCTTTTATCTTTTCCAGTACTTACGGGACATCTGAGTATCCTGCATGGATAATGTTTGTCAAAGTGTTGTTTGTAAAGCACTGTATTTTTAAAAAATTAAACGACGTTATTACTCAAGGAGACTAATGTCATCTTATTGTCAGTCAATGTTCAGACTTTCCAACTTGTCTCAAAAATGACCTTTTATAGTTGGTTTGTTTAAGTCAGGATCCAAAAAAGATGCAACGTTGCATTTTGTGGATATGTCTCTCAGTGCCTTTTAAGGATAAAGGTTTATTCCTCCCCTCCGTTTTCCACTGTGAGTTGCTGTGGAAACTGGATTGTTTGTCCCGTACATATGTTCCACCAAATCCTCCTGGTGTGTAATATGCTTCTCCCAGTGTTTCCTGTAAACTGGTAATTAGATCTAGAGAGTTAATTAGATTCAGGCATAATTTATTTTAGTTGAAAATAGCTCAATGGAAGTGCTCTGCACTTGATGTTGAGTCAGATCAGGAAGATCTGTTGTCTAGTTTTCTCTCCCTTAGTGATGTTTAGATCCATCAGTGGGTTCCTGGACAACCGGATTCATCCACTATATTTTTAAAATACAGTATTTTACAAACAGCACTTTACAAACATTACAAACATTATCTATGCAGGATACCGAGATGTCCAATAAGTACTGGCTAAGATAAATGACAAGAGCAACACTCCCCTTATAAACTTCCCACTGTCGGCCTTCACCTAATAGTCTTAGCAGCCATTTATGATTATTGCTTAGATCTGTTATTTCGTTGGGGTTGCAAAATGGTTATTTTCTAATTTTAGCATTCCTCCCACATTTATCAGCTCAGTTATTTTCTAAAGAACTTTCCGCAACTCTATTGGGACACCCCGAAGTACAGTATAAGCTGCTTCCTCTGCCTCGGTGTTTCTTGGGAGCATATTTGCCTAAGTCAGTGGTTCTCAACCTTCTGGCCCTTTAACACAGTTCCTCATGTTGTGACCCAACCATAAAATTATTTTCATTTCTACTTCATAACTAATGTTGCTACTGTTATGAATTGTCATGTAAATATCTGATATGCAGGATGGTCTTAGGCGACCCCTGTGAAAGGGTCATTTGACCACCAACGGGGTCACGACCCACAGGTTGAGAACTGCTGGTCTAAGTTGATCTCATCCTTTAGTTCTTAACTGAGATGCTCTTCCAGGCAGCCTTCTCTGACCCATATCTGGTTTGGATGAGGCGACCTAAGTATGTGCTCTGATTGTATGCTGTGCGTTTCCTCTCTTTTGGCATTTGTCCCATTGCGTATAATGACTGCCAGTGTGTCAGCTCCCTGAGGGTCATGTTGGGTTTGTCCTATTGGTTTTGCGTTCCTAGCACCTAGGACAGTGCCTGGCTCACAGTAAAAACAGTGCTGAATGAAAGAAAGAGACTCAGATTATTTTACTCAGTGTTGTACAACTAATAAATAATAAAGCCGGTATTTGAACACAGGTTCTTCTGACTCCAGAACTTGTGTTAGAAACCACACTATGATATTAACATGCTCTGGTTTTGGTTGTTTATACATTATCTGTGGGTCTGGGTGTTTTCAAATTGTAGGTTTACTTCGTGCAAGAGCTGACGTTGCCTATGTTCTCTTTAATCACCATTTAAAAAATATATTTTTATTGATTTCAGAGAGGAAGAGAGAGGGGGGAGGGAGAGATAGAAACATCAATGATGAGAGAGAATCACTGATTGGCTGCCCCCTGCACCTCTCCCGCTCCACTGGGGATCGAGCCTGCAAGCAGGGCATGCACCCCTGACCAGAATCGAACATGGGACCCATCAGTCCAGAGGCCCACACTCTAGCCAAACCAGCCAGGGCTCACCATTTTTAAGTGTAGTTTTTTGAGCCACATTTTCTGGTGCTTTTTGTAGGAATGTTTGTGCTGACAGATTCTTTTTCACAAAGTAAGGGTTAATCAAAGAGTTTGGCTCGTTATTTTTAAAGGAACAACCCCATCCTTAATACATATGCTAATTTATTTATGCAATGAGCCCTAGAAATGTCTTTGGAATTACCATCCCTGGAGGTGTGGCGTTCACCTGAGTTCACTTAAACAAACTAGTAATCAGTGCTATTTGGTTATAATAGAATGGGGAATGGGTATAGAAGTTGGACACCGTATCCAGTTGTGATTCAGAATTTATGATAAGTATAAGGTTATGAGTAAGTATAAGCACTATAGGAGCAGAGGCCTGACCTATCTTGTTCACCACTGTACCCCCCATAACTGAAAACTGTGCCCAGCACATAGTAAGTATTCAATACTCTATTCTTTAAATTATTAAATCTCTATTTACAGTGAAGTCTAGAAGAATTATAACAGTGTACTTTATACCTACCTAATGGCACACTTTTGAAAATCTCTCCCATTTGTTCAGTAAATTAGGTGCTGGGATACAAAGATGAAAAGATACGGTTCAGATCTTTATTCATTCACTAGTGGCCCAGTGCACAAAATTCGTGCACATTAAAAGGGGATTAATTAGAGGAAATATTTTAATATTGCTATTTGCCCTTTCTCTATAATAGAAGTGTCAGAGATTAAAGAAAATTAGTAAAACGTATATGAAAATCTTTCTCCTGTCAGAGTCTGGGGTGCACCATGGAACCCAGAGTCAAGTCTTCAACCACCCATGTGCACCTCAAAATCGCTCGAGACCCAAACCTGGACGGCCCCCCTTCATTGGGCTAGATCCAGACCTGGCCGGTCCCACCCTGTCAAGCCCTGCCAGGTGTGGGGGTGGGGGGGTGCAGCCTCAGGTCCCCTGGATGCCAGGGCAGAGGGGCACGGCCTGAGGTCCCCCATCAAGACCTGCTGGGTGGAGGGAATGGCCTGTGATCCCCCAGCCTGGCGCCAGGGCAGGGGGCACAGCCTGAGGTCCCCTGGCCTGATGCTGGGGTGGGGGGCATGGCCTGAGGTCCCCCGGGCTGGCACCAGGGAAGAGGGTGCAGCCTGAGTTCCTCTGGCCTGGTGCCAGGGTCGGGGGAGCAGCCTGAGGTCTTCTGTCAAGCCCTGCAGGTGGAAGGCACAACCTGAGGTCCCCTGTCAAGCCCCATGCAGGAGGTGGGCATGCGCGCAGCTTCAGGTCCCTGCTGATTGCTCCTTAAGGCTC
This sequence comes from Murina feae, assembly GCA_004026665.1. Taxonomy (NCBI): domain Eukaryota; kingdom Metazoa; phylum Chordata; class Mammalia; order Chiroptera; family Vespertilionidae; genus Murina; species Murina feae. Next base: position 64,439 of record PVJC01000637.1, on the reverse strand, counting down.
GTTATGGGAACTTAGCCTCAGCTGTGGGTGCAGATTGACCGGAGTGATGGTCAATTTGCATATTCCCTTTTTATTATATAGGATTATAGGACAAATACTTATGAGTCCGGTTACTTTGTGCTAGGAGTTAGGAATACAGGAGTGAGTGGTCATGGCTTCTGCCCTCACGTTGCTTTTAGTTTGGGAAGAAAGGAGTTGGAGGAAGAAGAGGGAAGCTGGAAACCAGTTGGTGTATTTGTTTGGCTGGCAAAATATTTTTGTTTTGTCTTTTTTCTGTTGTCACTCCCTATAGTGTCACCGTAGTCGTTACTAACCTGCACCCTAAAGGGATGTGAGTTGTTGACCATTGGTTTAGAACAAGCATGTCAAACTCAAAGGCTAACATGGGCCAAATAACCAAGGTTTAATTTTATATGGCCACAAAAAAACAAGAGCTTCAGTTTTCATGGAATGTAGGTTTATTTCAGTAGAGACATGCTGAATACAAAGGGCTGAAATAAATGAGTATCGTTAACATAAAATAATATAACATTTTAATAAAAATTAATATTTTTCCTTGAACATCAACTTAGCAGACACTGAATAACTGCACAAGTTAATAAGCATAAAGCAAATAAACCTATTTTTCTTGTTTTCCAAAAGCAAAATACTTCCTGTTATGCACACCAAACAAGTCAGTCCAAGACCAATGATGTGGCAATTGGCTGCTAACATATTCGCTGGTAGTATTAGTGGAGAGAAATGGTGCGCCTGCATGGAAGACACGGAAGGGAAATGAATGCAACACGATTCTAGTAATCAGTCATTAGTGAATGTTGTAGTTTATTATTAATAACTAGAGGCCCGGTGCATGAAATTCATGCACTTGGGGTGGGGGGTGGATCCCTCAACCCGGCCCACACCCTCTTGCAGTCTAGGAGCCCTTGGGGGATGTCTGACTGTCATGGAGGCGGTAGAGGCTCCCGCCACCACCGCTGCACTCGCCAGCTATGAGCCCGGCTTCTGGCTGAGTGGTGCTCCCCCTGTGGGAGCGCACTGACCACCAGGACAGCTCCTTTGTTGAGCATCTTCTCCCGGTGGTCTGTGTGCATCATAGCAAATGGTTGTTCAACTGTTTGGTCAATTTGCATATTAGCCTTTTATTATATAGGATAGGATATCGTACAAATTGTTATGAAATTTTTATTAAAATGTTTCTTACATACCATTATATTAGCTGGGCTGCAGAAATATTCATTGTGGGCCACATGCGACCCATGGGCTGTGAGTTTGACATGCTTGGTTTACACTGACAAAAGATCATTTGAAATGAAGGTCACACAGAAGGTCCAGTGATCATTTGAGTTCAAAACCCAAGAGTTGTTAATTCTTTATACTCTCTCCTCCCCGCCCCCCCGCGCCATGATCCTATATGCCTTAATTGCACCCTTAAAAACTCCTTCTTGTACCTTCTGAAGAACTTTGGAGAGGCACATTGTGTTTTTTGGACATTGTATTTATTTACCTTTCCTCCAAGTTATTGTCACCATCTAGAATCTTTATGTAAAAATACACTGGAATTGTTCGAGAACACCTCTCCTTGCATGTTGTTTGCTATCTCTCCCCACTTTTCTTTCCCTCTGTTCACTCTAGAATCCATGTTGTGGAAATAATTGTCATCTCAGCGAGCAACAGGAACTATTTTCACATACCTCTTGCTGGGAATTAGACCCAAGGGAAGGGAACCAATCTCAGAAGGAAAAAGGAGACAGCAGAAAAAAGATGGTGTGAACAGTTGTTTAGCACTTACTGAGTCTGACTTTACAAATGACTTAGCCCCTTTGAGCCTTAGTTTCCTCTGCTATATAGTAGAGATCATAATCCTATGGAGGATTAACAGGTGATGATGGAAAGTGCTTACCCTGGTGCGTGGCCTGCTGTAGGCACTTAGAATCCCTCTCTTCCTCCTCCCGTGCCTGTGCTTTTTAACGTACCTCTCCTCCCGAGGAGTTTTCCTTCCTTCCTCTCCTGTTTGTCACAAATATTAAACTCCTACTTCTGTATGCCAGGCACTGGGTCCAGTGCTGGGGTATAGCAGTGAAGAAAACAAAATACTTGTCACCAGGGACTAGAATACAAAATATATAAAGAACTCCTACAACGCAATAATAAAAAGGCAATCCAATTAAGAAATGGGCAATGAATAGCTATTTCTAGTTCAGTATGAATGGCAATGAACACATGAAAAGTTGCTCAGTATCAGTAATCATCAGGGAAATGGAAATCAAAACTACAATGAGAAAACATCACACCACTCAGATGACTGTAATATAAAAGACAGACAGTGGCAAGTTGGCAAGGATGTGGAGAAATTGGAATCCTCATACAGTGTTAGTCGGAATATAAAAGGGTGCAACCAGTTTTGAAAACAGCCTGGCAGTTCCTCAATGCCAAGCATGAGTTACCTAGCAATTCTGCTCCTAGACATCAACTCAGAAGAAATGAAAACATACATTCACATAAAAATCTGCACATGAATGTTCATGGCAGTGATATTCATCATAGCCCCAAAGTGGAAACAACCCAAGTATCCATTAACTGATGGATAGGTAGAATGTGGTAAAATCCATAAAACATTATTTGGCAATAAAAAGGAATAAAGTAGTGGTACATGCTATAGCATGGATGAATCTTGAAAATATGTCAAGTGAGAGAAGCCATCTATAAAAGACCATGTGTTGTATGATCTTGTTTATATTAAAAGTCCAAAATAGGCAAGTATGTAGAGAAAAATGATAAATGGTTACTTAGGACTGGAGTTGGGGTGGGAGAGTAGGAGGTGGGTGATGGAGAGTGACTGTTAACAGGTATGGGGTTTCTTTTGGGATGATGAAAATGTCCTAAAATTATTTTATAGTGATATTACACCATATTCTGAATATTCTAAATCCCACTGAATTCTACACTTTATGTGGTTAAACTTATGGTATGCAGATAATATGCCAGCACAACTCCTAACAAATCTAATTACCCTTTTCTATTCTGACTGCACCCATCTCAGCATAAGAATATGCCCTGACCACCCCTCTTAAAACAAAGTCGGACAAATATAAACCCCTCCTTGGGCCTCCTTCCTTCTCTCGACCTATGATTTTTTTTACTTTCTTCATAGCTGAGACACCTAAAAGTTAGAAAATAAGTGATTTATAAATAGTTCATTGTAGAAGAGTTAGAAATTAATGGGTAAGCAGAAAAATTGTTTCAGGCATTTAATCTATTATCCTATATAATAAAAGGATAATATGCAAATTGACCCCAACAGCAGAATGACTGGGAATGACTGGTCACTATGACACACAATGACTACCAGGGGGCAGATGCTCAATGCAGGTGATGCCCCTGGTGGTCATTGTACTCCCAGCAGGGTAGCTCTGCTCAGCCACAAGCCAGGCTGATGGCTGCCAGTACAGCGATGGTAGTGGGAGCCTCTCTTGCCTCCTTAGCAGCACTAAGGATGTCTGACTGCAGCTTAGGCCTGCTCCCCACTGGCAAGTAGACATCCCCCAAGGGCTGCCGGGCTGCCAGAGGGCACAGGCCGGGCTGAGGGATGCCCCCAAGTGCACAAATTTTTGTGCACTGGGCCTCTAGTTAATAAGTAATCATTGTTACCATTTATTTTTATTTGTTGATTTTACAGAGAGGAAGGGAGAGAGGGAGAGAGAGAAACATCAATTGGTTGGTTGCCTTCCACACTGGCCCTACTGGGAATTGAATTCGCCACTTTTTGGTACATGGGATGACACTCCAACCAACTGAGCGACACTGGCCAGGGCAGTCTTGTTAGTATCTTATACAATTTTAACTTTAGTTAGAAAAGTTGACACCTTGTGTGTGTGTGTTTTTAAATCTTCACCTGATCAGTTGCCTCTCATATGTACCCTGACTGGGGATCAAACCCACAACTTTTTGGTGTGTGGGATGGATGATACTCCAAGCAGCTGAGCCACCCTTGTGCTTCTATTTTCAGAGGAGTGTAGTTTTAAGGAGAGGTTTATGTTAACTCAGAACATTAGAATATTCTTTTAAAGAAAAGAGCCTTACTCCTCTGTGATAATGGTAAGTATGGCGGGCTTTTATGCATGACTTGATTTTTTTAACTTTTGGAATTGCCTAGATCAAATTTGAGGCCATTAAAAACTAATGCTTATGAGGCCTTCCTGCTCAGTATAGTGGATGGAATGCATAAAGCCTTGGTGCCTGTTAGGCCACACTTGTTACATGGCTTTTGCTTAAGCCACAGCTTCGCATCACAGAGGATTTCAGCCCCATGCCCTGTGAAATAAAAATTTCATGGATTATCTTCTGCTTCTGTGGACTGTTCTAAATGTCTGGTGGACATTGGCTGTGAATGAGGATGTGAGCTGGTAAGATGGACTTCCTGCTTTAGAAATCATACTGAGCTCGTTTCATTGATCTTTTCTCTCTTTTGCGTGTGCAGAGTTAGATTGGCTGAGCAACCCGAGCTTTTGTGTTGAAACCGTCACAACTCTGAGCCAACAAACTGAAGAGGCCGCAGCTCTTGCTTCTGAAGGGTCCCCGCTGACGAGGTAGTGCTTTCCCTAGATGGAGTTTGAGTCTTTGTTGGTGACCACCTGTGGCTTAGCCTGAATGAGCCTCCTTAGAAAATCCTGCCGTAGAAGAGCTAAGTAAAACTCTCACTGACAGTAATGAGGCGACCTTGGACTATTTTCCCTTACCTCACTCTTCTTCCTTTCCCCCCTTGCATTGCAGTGGCAACAGCGTGACACAGTTACTGCCAGTAATTAGCCCATGAGGGAAATGGCATCACTGTGATTCTTATTTACTAAACTCATTAGTAACCTTTAGAATATTGATAAACATAGAACGCAGCTATTTCTTCAGTTGCATTTTCAACATTTTTGTAAAAATAGAAGGAGCTTGCGTAACATAATGTGGAGAAGGGGGAAATTTTTCCTTTCTCTCCTCTGGCAAAATAATATTTCAAGAGGAGGTAGATTGACAAGAGAAAATAAAATGTAATATCATGTACACAGTAACCCCATATACAGGAGAGAAGAAGAAAGAGACCCTGCATACATGGGAGGTTCAGAGATAGAAAGGGAGATCACGTATATAAGACATTTTGACTGAGGGGTGAGGTGAGGTGAGGTGCCTTCAGATGGTCATTGCAGGATGATAAGAGCAGACCTTTAGTAAAATAGGAGTTTCCTGCCCGCCCAATAGGTAGATCAAAAGAAGCTGTGACGATCCCTTAAGGTCAAGGATCTCTAATTCAAATTCTAGGTAGTTAAGGAAGGGGGAGGGAGGAAGTTTCTCTTGAGCCTGAAGCTAAAATTGCCTTTAGCTCAAAGCAACCTGCATATCACTGAGGCACTCCTTGGGGGTAGCTCCTTCTAGACCCCCACAGTAACATAGGTTACAGCGGTTCTCAACCTGCAGGCCCTTTGGGGTTGAACGACCCTTTCACCGGGGTCGCCTAAGGCCATCCTGCATATCAGATATTTACATGACGATTCATAACAGTAGCAACATTACAGTTATGAAGTAGCAACAAAAATAATTTTTTGGTTGGATCACAACATGAGGAACTGTGTTAAAGGGCCAGAAGGTTGAGACCCACTGGCATAGGAGAAAATCCCATGAAAACGTTGCAAAATGGTACACAATGGTACACATCTCTACCCAGCTTTGAAAGAATGTTGATCATTGAATTGAGAAATGAGCTCACTTGCCCGCCAATATGGACTAGATGGTCCATTAATGTGATGAATCCCCAGAAGCCATGTTCTCCCAAAGGGAAGAAGCTTTTGGAAGGTGAGAGTAGTTGATACCTGAGAGGAAGTTGTTTGTAGATATTTCAGTAATGATGAAGAATATAAACCTTTCCTAATGTTGCTTTTAAAAAATACTGTATTTGATAAAATAACTGGTAGATTACTTACATTTAAAAATGTATAGATATCAAAGTATAGCTTCAGAAGCTATTAGAATTTCTTTACTTGGTTTTATTTTGGATCAAACTTTTATTTTAAGGTGAGTTGTGATCCAGGAAGATGTTTTATAATATATGGGCAAATAGTAAGTCTGTGTGAGCACTTTTAGAATGTCCTTTTACATATTTGTTTATTTGATTACTTATAACATTATTTTCCCTCATTCTTTTCTGAAAACTCTAATGTGGATTTTCCCAAATAGGAGTCCTCTGAAATCAGAGCTATCAGATGAAAGTGACTCCAACAGAAACCTCAGACAAGCAAGTAGGAAAAAGAAGAAGGAGAAAAAGAAGAAGAGGAAGCATCAGCACCACAAGAAAACCAAGAGAAAACGCGGGCAGTCCAGTAGCAGTGGATCTGAGCCAGACACTGACTCTGAAAAGGACAAATCCCCCAGAGGCCTCAGAGGCGGGAACAGAGACCCGGAGACACTGAGGTAGGTGAACGCTCTCAACACCTGTGATCTTCTGAATCTTTCATTTTTCTCCCCCGATTACTGCCATAACTTAAGCAGTTAAATGATTGTTTAACTCTATTCAGTCAAACAGAGTCAAAGAGTATCTCAACAAAGCTGCGGAAAAATAGAGTTCTACCAACTTGTCAACATAAAGAAAGTTTTTTAACAAATTAGGGCCATGATTTTATATGAGAAATGTTAGACATGCTAATAACTATGTCAAAATCTGATTTAGACAAAAAAAAAAAAAATCCTTGATCCTTGGGAGTTTTGAAAGATGGCAGATGTGCACATGGTCTGGGCTAGTTCACTCGAAGGAGCCGTTGGCCACATTTATCAGGAGTAAGAGAAACGTCTTCTCATTGTGCTGTATCTTCCTTTTAGTCACTTTCCCCCTCTGTGCACCCCTCACACACTTTTTGGTTAAGGTTAAGTATAGCCCTTAAAATAACAGTTGCTTTTGTTCTTATTTCACATTTTGTAGAACCGCTGAGTGGAAGGCATAAGCTAGCTCTTGACCACAGTATTTCCTCTCTGGGGGCTTCATTGCTGTGCATACTGGGCTGCTGCCTACCTCGAGGGCATTGTCCAAGTCCTTCTGCAGTCGGTCACAGTGTAGGTCCTCACTGTAGCCATACCTCTCTGCTTAGTCTAACATCCCCCTTCAGAGGGAGGCCCTTTGCCCAGAGGTGGGACGGTGAGTATGTGGTGAAAATACTTGAATGATTATCCCCTAATTTTTTCTTTGTTCATGAGGTCGAGAAGAGAGAAAAGTTAAGCACCCGTCCACCACATACTAAAAGTTTAGTGCTAGTAAGATTTTTGCGATTCTCGAGGGGTGATTTGCTTTTGTTGTGTGCTTAGAAGTCCCACTGATGCCAGTGAGAACTCTGTGTGGAGCAGGTTCGGAACGTGGCCTGTGGAGTTTCTATTGGAAAGGCGGACGCCACAGGCTTCCAGGATCCTTCTGTCTGATCAGCGTTGGAGGACATGCCGGCCTCTGGCTCAGAGGACCCTGGCGTTTTTAGCCCTCCGTGTTTTTCAGGTGCTCTCCCTGTAACCCAAACTTGCTCTCGGAGGATAAATAACGGAGTCAAGCAAAAAGGTCTGAATTTCTGTGGGCAGGAGCCATGCCCCCTTGCTGACCGTTGTTCCTGCCGGCCTTGGCCCAGGGCTTGATACATAGTAATACATGCACAGAATGCATTTTTGTTATGTGTATGAGTGAGCATATTATTGATATTCTTGCTTTTGGGGGAATATTTTTAAAGAAAAATATATGAATCGTTATAGCTTCTGAAAATTCACTGCTAGCTACTTGTCCTTTTTTACTGCTGAGGCAGAAAAGCGTCAAAGGATTTCCTGAACACACACAGGAACCACCCTTTGAACTTGAAAGATAGTTGTTTCCAGCTGTGCTTAGCCACGACAGAGGTGATCTTTGCAGCCTCCTGATAGTTTTATGATCCAGACAGCAGTTTTAAACTTGTTGATGTTTTTCAGAATATCCCCAATAAGATAAAAATAAAATGTTTTTATTCTGCTTTCCGTTCTTAGTATTAATGTCTGTAGTCTCTTTGCGGGAAGGTGACCTGGAAGAATTATTAGTTTCCATATTGATTAGTGAGTTCTGAGTCTTTCTGTGATGTCAGTAAAGTGGATTCATGGGGGGTAATATACCGTGTGAGTCTCTAGATCAAGGGACAACTTCCCTAGAGGCTGTAGCTTCTAATTGACCTTGGTTTCCTGGGATGAGTTCTTCCTCACCTCCAGGTGGAGGCAGAGTCCTCCCTGCGCACAGCCGGGACCACATCCTGCTTCCTGACCTGAATACTCAACAGGGAGGGATAAGGGCTTGTTTACTCCCCGGGGATAGTCTGCCGCTGGCCCTTCCCTTTATTTTTTGTTTTACCCCCAGTTGGCTTTCTCTTTCTTTCTGGAATGCATCAGTCTCTTTCCCTCCCTTTACCTGACCCTTACGGTTTTCATTGGCAGAAACCCCTCCACAGTGTTTCTGAAGGGGGATGTGTTACTATCACCCTGTTAACCGGAGACACGTCGTCGTTTAACAGATATTTATTGAATTGCTACTTTGTGTCCCTCAAATACCATTTTCTTGTATTCCCAGCCAAGAATGATTTAGAAGCTTCCAGAATCCTCATTTCCATCGGGGGGAGCTAAAAGGCAGATGGGACAACAGTTAATGGCTGTTGTGACCTTTGGCAGCATCTGTCAGCAGCATCATGAACTGATTTTCTTTAGAGGAGGAAAGGTGTGAGATGCCAGAAAACCCTCCCTCCCTCTCACTCGACTCCCAGGGAAGTGGTTCCATTCGAATCTGAGCTGAAAGTCTGCCAGCTCACAGGTTGGTTCAGAGGGATAGGTCAGGGTCTTGTGTTACAGCGGGTGCTCGCTGCCCTTCATGTAGGAGGTCGGTCCATGCAGGCAAAGCCGTGCAGAGCCCAGGACAGAAAAGCAAGACTTAGACTTATCCCAAGTGACCTCTGAGGCGGAACCATTCACACTGTGGCCTTGGTTGTTGTCATTGTCGGGTTTGGGGTTGGAATAAATAACCTGAGCACTTTCAAATAAGGTGAAGTAAGAGCTGCCCACCTTTTCTTCTTCTTTTTTTTTTTTTTTTTTAAAGAAAATCACTTGTTTATGAATATATTTGACATTCAGGTGACAGTAATTTAAATGGGATACTTGGAAAAGAGCACCTCCGTATCCCTCGGGTTAGTTTCTGAGATGACTTGTTTTCTGGGAAAGTGCCACTTAGTGTTGACGGGTTTTGCTTTCTATTTTAAACCTGTCTTTGCAGCAGGCGTCCTCTTCTCGTCTGTATGGCATGTACGCATTTTGGGTGCCTCGTTCCCTTGATGCCGTGTGGAGTTTGAAACATGTAACTTCCATGTTGCTGCAAGTGTGAAATGTTAGTGGAAAGTTGTTAAGCGCCTCTCCCTTTCTCTTCTTCACCTTCCCTTGTCCCATAGCCAAGAAAAGGATGCTGCTGCTGCTGCCGCGGCCGCTGGACCCCGCTGCGTTTGGCTCGAGGACGTCCAGGCTCTGACAGGAGAAACCTTCAGAACAGATAAGAAACCAGACCCTGCAAACTGGGAGTATAAGTCTCTCTACCGAGGGGATATAGCAAGGTACCCATCCTACCTTTCCCTGACTTTCTCGGTGGGATATCACTTTTCTCTCCTGAACTCTCTCAGCGCTATCTCTGCGGGCCAGCCACACCCAACCTCTTGTAGATTCTGCTGGGGTTTGTCCATTGCTAAGTTCTTTTGGCATATCTTACCTTACATTCCAAAATGAAAACTTAAACCTTGAGATCAGGATCCAGGTCGGATTAGTCTTATTTATCCTTGGTGCTTGGGGAATAGTGCCTTGGCATAATAGGTGCTCAGTAAGTATTTGTTGCCTGGATGAATCTAAAAATACCGTGAAATAATTGTGACAAACTGTCTGGAAACCATTTGATCTAACCTACTCGCCATTTTAAAAGTTGCAAAAGCCTTTTATTTATCCACCCCCATTTAAAAAACGACCTTAAATGGTAATGACTTTTTCAAAATATTTTCAGCATACATCACTAGATAATCATAAAACTAAGGGTGATATTTGCTTCGGTAATGAGTTTAAGCTTTTCTCCTCTAATCTTTTAACAAAAATATTTGAATACTTATTAAACCCTTTAGGTACTTAGTGCTTGTGAGACACTCTTGGGAACATAAAGAACAACAATAACAATCTCTGTTCCCAAACAGCTCACAGGTAATCAAAAGTGAAGGTAGAGAATCATGGGATATAAGGCCAAGAGGTTCTGTCCGGTTATTAAGATTCTCCGATAAATAATAAATTGGCTACAACCTAAATGTCCAACAGTAGGGAAATTGTTAAATGAACTATGGCATACCCCTCTAAATGGATGAGTTCAAAGCCAATAAAAATTATATATTTTAAGACTAATGGTGTGGGAAAATACTTCAAAAATAGGAAGAAAAGTCTAAAGCTATGTAACTATTTTAATAGGGGTTGTGTGTATATACATAAATCTATACATACCCACATATCTGAAAGAAGATGCTTAAAAATATGGACCAGTAATATTATTTTTTCACCTTTATCATTTTCATTTAATTTGTATGAAATGCAGCTATTAAAATTAGTTTTACAAAATGCAATTTTAAATTCAGAAAGCTCAGTAAACCTGTTTTGGATATATGAATTTCTAAAATACTCATTTTTAGTGAAAATAAAATAGTAATTAAGGAGAACAAAACTAGTTTTTTACTTAAAATGTGTTCCTTAAGGAATTTAGAGCAATTGTAGCGCTATTTTATCTCCTCACCCTGTTATTAAAGTTGTTTTTAACTCATAAATGGAATGGAGAGAGGTTCTCTGGAGATAATCTAGGAGAAGCAGAGGGAGAGGATGAAGAGAAGGGTTTGAGAGACAGCTCATCCGTATGTGTGAGACATGCTTTCCCCAGAGTGAATTCACTGCACCTGGGCAGTGCGGGAGCACAGGCAAGCAGAGAGTTTCTCGGGTACCTGTTGACCGTGGGAAGCCAGTGAGGTCCTGGCTCAGCCACAAGGGCAGAGTTCCTGGGAGTTGGGAGTTGATAGAAGGCAGCAGATCTCTCCTGCCTTTTCTCCCCTTGGCATTTTAATATAACAATGTAAAAAAAATACAGCGAAGTTGGAAGGATTTTACAGTGAACACTCATATACCTGCCCCCTACATTCTATCATCCTATCCTATATAATAAAAGGCCAATATGCAAATTGTCCCCTTGGGAGTTCAGCCGGGAGACCAGGAGTTTGGTTGCTTGCTTTGATGTGCGCTGACCACCAGGGAGCAGTGTGGAACATGGCAGGTGACCAGGGGCGGTGGCGGGTTGCTGAGGGAGCGAGGGTGGCGGCATGGACTGCGAGGGAAGGAGGAGGCGGGGAACCTGATCAGCCCTGATCACCAGGCAGGCCTAGGGACCCTACCCGTGCACAAATTCCATGCACTGGGCCTCTAGTTTTATTACATTTGCCATATCATATATCTGTCCATTCATCCATCAACCCATATTAGCTTTTGATGCATTTCAAAGTAAATTGCCAATATCAATATACTACCCCCTAAATACTTCAGCATGGATATCATTAACTACAGTCCAATTTTTATTTTTTTCTCTTTTGATTTAAAATTTACATATATTGTAATACACAGATCTTCATTTGCTTAGTGTGACAGAGGGATGCCCTGGATAACCCAGACCTCTGTGAAAATAGAAAACATCACTGTGACCCCAAAAAGGTTCCTCGTGCTCCTTTCCAGTCAGTCCACACCCCACCTCCCCCGAGGCCATCACCGTTCTAATTTTTTCCTATCATCAGTTAGCTTGGTCTCTTCTAGAATTTCATATTCAGTGGAATCAGATAGTGTGTACTCTTTCATGGCTGGTTCCTTCCACTCAGCAAAATGGTGTTGAGCTTCACCCGTGTTGTGGCATTTACCACCGTTTGTTTCTTCACTCTTCATTTGGCAGACACCTGAACTCCCTCAGTATTTGGCTTTTGTGATTAAGCTTATGAGAAGATTTGTGCACAAGTATTTGTGTAGACATGTGGTTTCCTTTTTCTTGGGTAAAAACCTAGGACTAGAATTACTGGGTCATAGGGTAGGTCTATACTTAGTTTTCTAAAGAAACTGCCAGAGCTTTTCCCAAAGTACCAGTGTTATTCCCATCGACAGCAGATGGGGGTCCTGGTTACCCTGCACATTACTCACCCACATTTGGTATTGTCAGTCTTTTTAATTTTGGCTGTTTTGATGGGTATGCGGCTTATCTCTTCGTGGTTTTAATTTGCATTTCCTTAATGACTCATGATGTCCAACACTTTCTTCATGTGCTTGTTGGCCGTTCATATCTTCTTTTGTGAGTTCTGTTTAGATCTCTTGCCCATTTTTAAATTGGGTTGTTTATATAACATGTATAGGGAGAAGTGCAGTTTTCCTGAGCTTTTGTGCAGCTAGTCGGTAGTCATGTGTTCCTAACTCTGGGGACGCCTACACGTTCCATAAAAGTGTTTAGAACCCAGCTTCTTTTCCTCCTGAGGAGAAAATAGCCAGATGTAATTTTATTTGACACACTTAGTGTCGGGATTGACAAAGAATTTTAGACCCATATGTTACCTTTTTAAGTAGGGACACAGGACCACCCTGAGGGAAAGGAGACAGATGACTTGGTGTCACCTGAGGTCTCAGTGTCCTTTTAGGAAGAGTGTAGAGGAGGGGATGATGGTTCCTGCCTTGCCTGTCTCTGTGATTGTGATCAAACAACATAATGTAGGTGACAGAACTTGACCCACAAAGCTCCAGGAAAGTGTAAATTACCAACATCCAGGAGGCAGGCGTGATCTTAAACTCGTGAGACGTCAACGAAGACTTGAAGTGTTGGAGGAGTAAGTTAAATGGACAGAAAAAGTTCGTTGCTAATCCTCCTGTTTTCCTCAATAGAGACTGTGAAGGTAAGGAGAATCTGCATATAGGCATTTAACTTGCATAACAAGAGCTTTAAGTGTGATGAGCCTTCACTCATTCAGAGCTAGTGCACATAGTTCCTCAATAACTTTTTCTCTTTTTCAAACTTAAGATACAAGAGGAAAGGAGACTCCTGCCTTGGCATTAACCCTAAGAAACAGTGCATATCCTGGGAGGGGGCTTCCACGGAAAAGAAGCGTGTGCACAAGCATGTCGAGCGCTATTTTACGAAGAAGAACGTGGGTTTGATGAACACTGACGGGGTTGCCGTGAGCAGTAAACCTGACCCTCCCTCGTCTGCGCCCATCTCCTTTATCCCAGTGAAGGACTCCGACGATGTGGTTCCTCCTGTTACAACTTGGTTGAACCCTCTGGGGATTTATGATCAATCCACCACCCAGTGGTTACAAGGACAAGGTCCTTCAGAGCAGGAATCCAAGCAGCCAGACTCACAGCCAGACCGTGAGAACGCGCTTCTCAAGGCCAGGGTGGAGGAGTTTAACCGGAGGGTGCGGGAGAACCCTCGGGATACTCAGCTGTGGATGGCGTTCGTTGCTTTTCAGGTAAGCATCGCTGTCCCACCTCTCCTACCTCACATAGCATGGCGGTCCTCATGCTGGCAAAGCGATGTGCTTTGTGAGCTCCCAGGAGGAACCCAGGCACTGGGCATATAGAGATGATTACACTGTAGCCCTTGCCCTGAGCGTACCCAGAGTGCAGGGAGAAGACTGGCGTGCGAAGAACCGTGCATCTGGGGAGATACATGCCTTCATGTGTAATTTGGGGATGGAATGAGGGAGTTGACTTGCCATAGAGAGTAAGAAAGGGTTTCCAGGAAAAGGTGAAATCTGAGCAGAGTCTTGAGGGAAGAGTGGGTGCTCACTAGGAGCGGGAGGCCTTGGGGAAGTGCAGACAGACCACGCGAACAGCTCAGAATGTGGAGAGAAGGGCTGCTCGTTGAGTTACCTCGTTAGGGCTATGTGTGCCCTTTCTAAAACACACGGGTTGTCTTAGTTCCAAATTATACAATCATATTTTGTCCCTCATTTGACTGTTTTAATGGTCAAGTTGATTCCAGAAAAGGTTTCAAGGCATTGCATGCTGGTTATTGATACATAAATGTAAGTTTTAAGTGCCACTAGGCAGGTCAGGCAGGTGAAATAAATACAAGATCAGCATACGAGGGGGCATAGGTACCCCGGGAACTGAGCTGCCACTAGGAGAGATTGTGATAAAGTAGTGGTTATCAACAAAGTCCAAATAGCAGTGCATTTGGAGAGATGAGGAACCCTCTGGGGTTTGTGAGTAGCTGCCTGAGCAGCTGGGATCCAGAGGATGCAGTTGCCCGTGCATTTGTAAATGGGTGTTTTTGTTGTTGAGGACGAGGTCATGAGGAGCCCTGGCCTGTACGCCATCGAGGACGGCGAGCAGGAGAAGCGGAAGCGGTCCCTGAAGCTCATCCTGGAGAAGAAGCTGGCCATCCTGGAGCGGGCCATCGACAGCAACCCGGGCAGCGTGGACTTGAAGCTCGCCAAGCTGAAGCTCTGCACGGAGTTCTGGGAGCCCTCCACGCTGGTCAAAGAGTGGCAGAAGCTAATATTCCTCCACCCCAACAATACAGCCCTTTGGCAGAAATACCTTTTGTTTTGCCAGAGCCAGTTCAGCACCTTTTCAATATCGAAAATTCACAGCCTTTATGGAAAATGCTTGAGTACATTGTCTGCTGTGAAGGATGGCAGCATCTTATCTCACCCTGAGCTGCCTGGCACTGAAGAGGCCATGTTTGGTAAGGAGATGGTGACCAGATCCATTTACATGGGAGGAATGATGCTGCCTTTTTTTTTTTTAATTAAAGGAGAGGGAGAGAGAGAGAGAAACATCAATGATGAGAGAGTCATTGATCGACTGCCTCCTGCATGCCCCCTGCTGGCGATTGAGCCCACAACCTGAGCAGGTGCCCTGGCTGGGAATTGAACCGTGACCTCCTGGTTCGTGGGTCCGTGCTTAACACCTGCTGGGCTGGGAATAATGCTTTCGGCTTGAAAGTGAAGATTTATTTTAATTTATTTTAAGAGAGTCGAAGTTGATGAACCTGATTGATAAATTGGTAAAATTGATTAATCAAGAGAAAAACTATTATGACTCTTTTTGATCAGGATGGATTCTTCCCCCTCCAGCTTCTCAGTGGTGGTGGAGGGGGCATTAGAGACAGTAGAGTTAGGACAGTATCGCTGGCCTAGAAGTTCCAACTTCTCTGGTTATTAACCCGGGAGGCACAGTCAACACTCATTAACGCTTTGGCTGCCAATGGCCTCATCTGTTGAGGTACCTTTGCTGCTCATCACCTCCAGTCCTAGGGTTTCGGGCAGTAATGCTGTGGGATACCCTCACTGACTGGAAATCTTTGCATGGGTGTAGAGGTTACTGGTATTATATGGTTATCATTTTGGTGTGTCCCAAAGGAGCTAGAATATAAATTTGTCCAGTAGTGAGATATCAGAGGCAGCATGTTATGCAGGAACTAGAGAATGTTGCTCTTGCCTTGAATCCTGGGTTTGCCCTTCAGTTGGTTCTGATATGACCTTGGATAAGTCCCTTAACCTGTTTAAGCTCCTGTTTGGCCCTCAGCGATGATAGTATGCTACCTGCTTACAGGGTTATATGGTGAAAATATGTGGTGAGTCTAGCTCAGTGTCTGGCACACCGCAGGCAGTTATTGTGTCAAAACCCTGCTATTACAGTGAACTTCTAAACACGTAAACATATTGCTCTGGAGAGAACAAGCATTTGCCACACTGGCATAACGAGCCTCCATTTGTTATCATTTATGATATGCCCAAATAGCTCAGCATTACTTAGGAAATGGAATTGCACCACACTTAAGGCACACTGAAATGTGCAAGTGTGGAGCCTTGATTTGTTTGCAGCTGACGCCGAGCATATGATGAAAATTGCTGGTGAATAATGCCATCTAGTGATCCACTGAGTACAGACCTTGGCTTTCTGGTAAAAAAAAAAAAAAAATGTACCATGCCATCCTTTTCTAGAAATTTTCTTGTGGGCATAACTAGCATTTAAACAAGGGCCATAAGTAAGGGAAAAAGGGACATAAGTGTCTCTTCATGTTGGAGGACGGGTGACTCTTGTTTTATCTCTCCATGGTTCACCACCTTCATTGTGGAAGTTTCCTTGGATTGCTAGAAGCTATCCGAGATTGAGTTTTTGATAACCAATATCCAGACCAACCTCTTGCCTTACATTTATGTATATGTAGTTTTTATTGTTAATATTTGTATTCTGTGGTGGTTTTATATAAAAAGTAGGGGCCCGGTGCACAAAAATTTGTGCACTCGGGAGGTCCCTCAGCCCAGCCTTTGCCCTCTCACCATCTGGGACCCCTCAGGGGATGTCCACCTGCTGGCGTGCCTGGCCAGCCTGGGTGAGGGACTGATGGCTGTTTGCAGGTTGGCCAAACCCCCCAGTGTGGACCCTCACCCCATTGAGGTGTGGCCAGCCTGGGTGAGGGGCTAAGTGCCGTTTTCAGTCTGCCCACAGCTCCCATTGACCCAATGTCCTAGCAAGGCTGGCTGGAATCAGGTTTCTGGGGTTTATTTATCTTCTATAATTGAAACACTGTTGCTTTAAGCCAAGGTGTAGGCAGGTAACAAAGCCTCCTGTTTGCTTCAGCTCCTTGGCTTCTATAATTGAAACAATGTTGCCTTAGTAGAGGCCCAGCCAGCCTAGGCAGACAGTTTCCTCCATTGCTGGTGCAACGAAAGCCTCCTGTTTGCTTCAGCTCTGTGGCTTATATAATTGCAACTATGTTGCCTGGAGCAGAGAGAGGCCCAGCCGGCCTAGGCAGACAGTTTACTTCTGGTGCACTGGAAGCCTCCTGTTCGATCTAGTTCTGTGGTGGTTGGCCTCCATTTTGGCTGGGTTAATTTGCATACAGCTGCTCTGATTGGCTGGTGGGCAAGGCTTAGGCATCCCGGAGAAACGGTCAATTTCAATATTACTCTTTTATTAGAGTAGATTAAATGAATATACTTGGATTACAGAGCTGTTGTGAGTCCTTTTAAATCAGGACATGTAGGTATCATAGCTTTGAAGATACAGCAGTAACTGATTTCAGGGAGAGGATGTTCTTGGTGTTTTACTGTGTCTTAGGAATCAGGTTATTTTTTCTCGATGGTGTTAACCAGAGTTTTCTGCCTGCTTTCAGCACTCTTTCTTCAGCAGTGCCACTTCCTGCGCCAGGCCGGGCAGACAGAGAAGGCCGTCTCCTTGTTCCAGGCTATGGTCGACTTCACCTTCTTCAAACCCGACAGCGTGAAAGACCTGCCCACCAGAGGACAGGTAGGAGCTCTGCTGTCCTTTCTCTCCGCCCTTGTCTCCCTCCCCCTCTTTCCTTCTCTGCTCCACTCCCTTTTGGGGGGAGGGATGAATCATGGGAGTTGATGGTGGTATTTTTTTTTTTTTTAAATACGCCTCTGAGGATATTTTTCCATTAATTTTTAGAGAGAGTGGAAGGGAGAGGGAGAGATAGAAAGAAACACTGATATGAGAGAGACACATCGATTGGTTGCCTCCTGCATGCTCATGACCAGGGCTGGGAGCCTGCAACCCAGGTACATGCCCTAGACTGGAATCAAACCCCAGGACCCTTCAATCCACAGGCTGACGCTCTATCCACTCAGCCAAACCAGCTAGGGCGGTGGTGGTAGTATTTTTAAAATACCGTATCTTCCTTTGTATCAGACTTGCTGAAGATCGTTTCTCAGATAGATTCTAGCAATCCAAGGAAACTTCCATGATTAAGGTAGTGAAACATGAAGAGATAAAACAAGAGTTCTCCGCCCCTCTAATATAAAGACTCACTTATGTCCCTTTTTCTCCTTACTTACAGCCCTTGTTTAAATGCTAATTATGCCCACAGTCAAGAAAACCATTATCTTGCCTAACTTTTGTGCGTTCTAAGGTGAGTCTTTTGTAACTTCCCCTCGTAACCTTTCCACGGCTCAGATTTTTGCTGGAGTTGCCTAGGGAATGCCACGCTGGCACTTTGTCAGCACCAATCCTCATTGGGGAAAGGTTAGTCATTCAGGTGGCAAGTGAGCTTGGCCAGTATTTGTGGTGTGAAGCAGTAAGAAAACCTTATCCCAGAGCTATTCAATAAGAAAGCCTTCTTTTCCCCTTTCCATGGAAGATAACCCACTTTCCTGATCTGCAAAGGGTGTGGTAGAGAGGGATAGAATATCTGAATTCATGGTGATCTTTCAGAGGTCGTTCTCGAGAGGCTAAGGTCTCCATCTTGAAGCATTTTTTTGAATTGCCCATATAGACTATTTTTACCATCATTTTCTGTTTTGGGGTGTGTGTTACATCTACTTCAGAGACTGATGATGGGCAAGGTTTCACGAAGCATAGCCCCTTATGCCGGCCCACACTTAATTTGCCCAGTGACTCAGCAGTTTTGTCAGTTGGGCTAACCTCCGTGTCTTACATCTGAACAGGTAGAGTTCTTTGAGCCGTTTTGGGACAGTGGAGAGCCCCGGGCTGGGGAGAAGGGTGCCCGAGGCTGGAGAGCGTGGATGCACCAGCAGGAGCGTGGCGGCTGGGTGGTCATCAACCCAGGTAAGGCCTTCGCAGTACACGTGTGAAGTTTTTCTTCTGGAACTTGTTTTTACGTCATCATGATTCGCTGTTTATATGTATAAGCCATTAGCAGTAGCTTAGGAACAGTGTACAAACATCACTGTCAGAAGCACATTAAGTAGCTGTCCCGGGGGCATAGACTGTTTTCCTCTTAGAGCCTCTGAGCAGGTGGCCTCTCTCTGCATCACGCTTGCAGGCTTTGAGCTCTCCCGGGGGAAACAGGGAAACGCTTCATGTTTTCCTTTCAGGCTCCTGAAGACCTATCTTTTGCGGGTCCCCACCCCCATTGCAGTGTTTATTGAAGACGGTCTTTTTGTTTTCTCGGCAGTGTCCAGATCATTTGAAAATACATGCCTTTTAAGGAATACTATAAAATAATTATTAACTAGTATTTCTATAAATGTCATTCTAAATGACCCAAAGTACTTTCCAGAGTTGCCCTTTACAACAGCCCTGACCAGTAGAAAGTAACTCAAGCACACTTGTGACTTCACATTCCCTAGGAGCCACCTAAAACAAGCAAAAAGAAAAGGGGAAGTGAATTCTGATAGTGTGTTTTGTCTAACCTAGTGTGTAAAAACATTAACATTTCGACATTTAATCAATATGAAGAAACGAATGCAGTATTTTGCCTGTTTCCCCGTACAAAGTCTCTGAAAATCTGGTGTGTATTCTCCCTTCATAGCACATCTCGGTTCAGACCAGCCGCTTTCTGGGGCTCAATAGCCACATATTAACGCTACGTTTTGGCCAGCGCAGCTCTTAGCCGTTCAGGAATTGCTTCACTCATTTGGTTTCGTTGCACGTGTGAGGGAGAAAGCGGTGGATGGGCACTCGCCAGGCTCGGCCAGCCTCTTCTCACAGGCGTCACCTTCCAGCTTTCATCTGAGAAATGGAAACTTGGGACTGGCTGTGATCTGCCTGGCAGTGCAGAGCTGCAGGCCAGGTGGCATGTCTGTCGTCTCTGAGGCAGGGCCCTTCAGGTGTTTGGGGTAACTTTGCCAGCACTGGTTTTCTGTGTAACTTGTTCCCCCCCGCCCCACCACCACCACCCTGAGATTCAGCCAAATGGTTGTGTCAATAGTTCACTTATATTTATTGCCCAGTGGTGTTCATGACATGGCTGTCCCAGTTTGTGTATGTTGTTTCCAGTTTGGGGCTGTTGTGAGTGAAGCTTTGCTGTGGGCATTAGTGGACAGGGTTTTCTGTGGACATAGGTAGGTTCCCACTTTGCTGCATCAGCACCTGAAAGTGCAATTGCTGGGCCTCTGGTGAGTGCATGTTTAGTTTTATAAGAAACTGCCAGACGTTTCCAATGGCGGGACCATTTACATGCCCATTTGTTTCTGTTTAAATGTGGGACTTTGGTGATTCAGACTCATCTCTCCCATTCTGCGTGCTCAGTCAGGAAGCAGTGAAGTAGAGGATATCACTAAGGGATAAAGGCTATCACTGAAGGATGTCTTGAATTGACTTTTTAAAAATATATATATTTTATTGATTTTTCACAGAGAGGAAGGGAGAGGGATAGAGAGCTAGAAACATCGATGAGAGAGAAACATCCGTCAGCTGCCTCCTGCACACCCCCTACTGGGGATGTGCCTGCAACCAAGGTACATGCCCTTGACCGGAGTCGAACCTGGGACCCTTCAGTCCTCAGGCCGACGCTCTATCCACTGAGCCAAACCGGTTAGGGCTTGAATTGACTTTTTTAAAAAATATATATATTTTATTGATTTTTTACAGAGAGGAAGGGAGAGGGATAAAGAGCTAGGAAAATCGATGAGAGAGAAGCATTGATCAGCTGCCTCTCGCACACTCCCTACTGGGGATGTGCCTGCAACCAAGGTACATGCGCTTGACCGGAATCGAACCTGGGACCCTTCAGTCCACAGGCCGACGCTCTATCCACTGAGCCAAACCAGCCAGGGTGAATTGACATTTTTTAAAAGAAGTGAACATAGGTCATAATCGTAAGGTCACTGGCTAAAAATTCTGATGGCTTAAGAAAATCTAAATCAATGTTGTCATTGAATGTCACTTAGCACTCTAGAATGGTGTTGTCCAGTAGCAGCCACTAGCCACATGTGGCTTATTTTAATTAAAGTTAATGAGAATGGAGTAAAACTAAAAACTCATTTCTTCTACCAGCTACATTGCAAGTGCCCTGTGGTGGCGGCTGCTCAGTCAGACAGCACAGATAGGGAACGTTTGATCACCACAGAAAGTTGTGTTGGTTAGTTAGTACTGTTCTAGAATATGTGTCCTCATTTTCATTGGTGTGATAGTTAAAAATCATTTGATTTCAGCAGCTGACCTAGCACTTCGGGGGGACCTTTATTGTGATTACAGTAGAGTCCATCGGTAAAGGCCACTGAGCCTTCCAAAGGCTGGGCCTCAGTAGCTCTTACTCATCTTGGCATTCCAGGTGCCACCACAGTGGCTGGCGTCCAGGTTGATTGGGTGTTGATGGTGATGGTTTTATTTGCTGGTTAGGTGAGCTGGAAGTTTTGTTCTTGCCTAGATGATGATGATGATGAACCAGAAGAGGATGACCAGGACATCAGAGATAAGACCCTGCCCAGGTGGCAGATCTGGCTTGCTGCTGAGCGGTCCCGAGACCAGAGGCATTGGCGGCCATGGCGCCCTGATAAGACCAAGAAGCAAACTGAGGAGGACTGTGAGGATCCAGAGAGACAGGCAAGTACCCCCCCAGGAGGGACGCCAGCCACGGGGCCTTTGCCTTCTCCCATCCCCACTGGCTTTGGGTACTCAAAGAAGGAATTGGGCTCTCAGAGCACTTGCCTGGCTTAGGAGATGCTAGCCTGGCTCTTGTTCCTGTCTGGAAACTTCCCTCTCATTGAAAACCAGGGTAGAATTTCATTGGCTGCTGGTGATGTAGGAACTGAGCGGCACTTGGCCAGGTAGTTCCTGCCCCTGAATAGGAGTGATGGTCTCCCAGGTTGTTCAGTTACTTTTCACATGGAAGCTGGAGGGCTCAGGGTTTAAAAACACAGAATCCCTGTCCTGGATTCTTTAACTGTGTCCACCTTCCCGGCCCTCCTTGTATCTTCAGCAACATAGCTGATAGGTTTGACTCCAGAAGACAAGGGGGACTGGATGTAAGGCCGTTAGGGGACAGTTGGCCCATCTTGCTGGAGAGGGAACCAGCAGTTACACAGCAGTTATGCTGTGTGCCAGGCATTTAACTCACGTTGGCTCTGTTACTGTCATTGTCCCATGACTCGGTACATGCTGCTCTGTCTCATGGCCGCAGCTCTGGGAGCTTTCCTTTAAAGGAAAAGATTCTCTTTTAATACCTGGAATTAACCCAGTTTCACAAGATACATTTTATATTGCTTGGAGTGAAATATAGTAAGTATATGTTATATACCATGGTGTAGTGTGGACTGAGAATAGGGAGGCTTGTCAGCTTTGGAATGGCTTGTTGTCTGTGACCCTCCCTACCTGTTACATGCCTCGAAGGTGGAGGTGTTTGCCTGTTTTCTCCACTGCTGAACCACCAGGGCTCGGTGGGGGACTGCCTTGAGGCGAGTGTGCACGTGAGCTCCCTCTCCTGGCTGTAGCTGGAAAGGTTCTGGGAGGACTGGAATCTTTCTGTGGTGGTTGAGGGTTTTGCAGAGTTCATTACCCTTCCAGAGTCGGTGCTCAAGGCTCAAAATCTGGGCAGTTTCCTGGAAGCTCATTTCTGGAGCACACTACTGCTGCAAGCAGTTTCCTGTCCCTTAGCTTTCTCAACCCCAAGCCTGGAGATTTCTGATTGACTGATGGCTTTGATGAGTTGACTCCTCAGAGCCACAAAGACCATTCAGCAGGACCTTGGAACACAAGGTCGTCTGTGTGGCCTTACGTTTTAAAGTTTTACCTGACGTCAGCCACGAACACTCACTGTTGTACCACCAGGCATCCTCAGACTACGGCCCGCGGGCCACATGCAGGTGTTGTTGCCGCCGCGGCCTGTCCTGCTTAAAATAAATTATGTGCAGTGTGCATAGAATTTGTTCATATATTTTTTTAAACTATAGTCCGGCCCTCCAGCGGTCGAGGGACAGTGAACTGGCCCCTGTTTAAAAAGTCTTAGGACCCTTTAACTGGGCGCTTAAAGTTGCTCCCAACCCAGTCCTTGCTCCTGTAGTTTCCTCCTTCCCTTACCTTCCTGCTGTTGATTATTTTGCAGCATATTTGTCATTTCCTGAAGCAATTTTGTATCAGGAAAACACAGATAATAAAGTTATTCTTCTATATTAAAAAAAATTTACACTTGTAACTACAAAGCAGTTGTGTGTCCTTTCCGAAGTGAATGATTCTAGATTTCCTATGAATCCAACAGGATATTTTGAAAAATTTTGGCTCCAGCCTGCTCATGGGCCTCCCTCCTTCTGAGAATCCCCGGAGTGTGGGAACCCTACCAGCACTGCAGACTTATCCTGCAGCGCTCCGGGCTGTCTTGAGAGGCCTCTCTAGCTTTTTTGCATCTTGCAGAAAACCTAGCTCCTACCTGTTTAAAATTGTATAATGTTGAGTCATTATACAATCATGCGAAAAGAATTGTAGGAGAATTGTGATGGTTTTTCTGTTTGTTTATCACAGTAAATAAATAAACAAACTGAGCTCCTGAACAGGTCCCTTCGTCTTTATTGCAGGTGCTGTTTGATGATATCGGACAATCTCTAATCCGACTTCCCAGCCCAGCTCTTCAGTTCCAGCTAACTGTGGCCTTTCTGCAGTTCCTGGGTGTGCCTGCTGGCTTCAGCCCCCCAGCCTCCTGCCTCTACCTGGCCATGGATGAGAACAGCATCTTCGATAACGGCCTTTATGATGAACAGCCATTGACTTTTCTCAACCTTTCGTTTTCTGGCGTCAGCTGTGTCGGTCGCACGGACCAATTGGGCTGCCGGCGCTGGACCAAGGGTCACAGCCGAGAGGGTGAGGAGTTCATCCGCAACATCTTCCACCTGGTGATGCCTTTGTTTACAGGCAGGGAGCGGTCCCAGCTCTGCTCCTCCTGGCTACGGTACGAGATCGCAAAGGTAACTCCGGCCCCCTCCACCCTGCGTGGGGACTTCCTTTTGTGTCCGTATTTATAAAGGCTCTTGGTGTTCTTCAGGGTCTGGGCCACAGCACCTCCTTCGGGGACCCTAACAGCACCTGGTGTGTGGCTGCCCTGTCAGAGGGGCTGCAGTGAAGAGGAACGCAGGAGTGACTGAGCTATTTGTCTTGATTCTTGTGTCACCAGATGCCTGTGATTATGTGAGCTCTCAGTGTTAAGAACCAAGCTTAAGCTTACGCAGGGTTAGAGGATTTAGGGCTTATTAAAATAGATAAAATAAGCTACTTACCCTGCTCTCTTAGCTATGTATCTGCTTGAAATTTATCTAGAATAGACTCTTCCACCCTCTGCTGGCCAAAGTTAGTATAGAACCTTAACCCCCAAAGTTCTGACTTTTTTTTTAAAAATAGATTTTATTGATTTTTTACAGAGAAGAAGGGAGAGGATAGAGAGTTAGAAACATCGATGAGAGAGAAACATGCATCAGCTGCCTCTTGCACATCCCCTACTGGGGATGTGCCGCAACCAAGGTACATGCTCTTGACCAGGATCGAACCTGGGACCTTTCAGTCTGCAGGCCGACGTTCTATCCACTGAGCCAAACTGGTCAGGGCAAAGTTCTGACATTTTAACTACAGATTGCACACACCAGGTTGTATTATCTCTCTATATAAAAGGCTGTGTCCTTCCGGCCAGTTGCTATGGCACACACTGACCACCAGGGGACAGACAGTGCAGGAGTTGCCATGATGCACACTGGCCATTTAAAAATAAATGGCACCATGGACCTGGAGCCCACAAGCAATACTCAGCCTTCTCCAAATGGAACACAGGCCCCGCCACCACCCCAGAGCGAAACCCCACCAAATCGCAGCCAATGCTGCCAAGACCCCATGGCACAAAATGCAGCCCACAGCCCAGCCCAGTCCGGAAATGGTCACTGTGGGTACTGGGTAATGATGTCACATAGCAACGGGTTTTTCTCCCTCGTGACTAGCTTCCTTGGAGTTTCTTTAGCCTAGCAACCTGACTAGCTTTACAGCTAGGTGCAAACATTTTATACTTTAACCAAATGAGAAGCATTGTCTCGCGTCTCATCTTGTTTGATCCACACAGAAGTCCTGGAGTAGGTAGATAGGAGACTCGGTGGAATCCTATTTTCAGTAGCCGGAAAACGGAGATTTAGAAAGCTTAGAAACTTGACCCATCTGAAAAGAATGGTGGACCTTGAAAATGACTTCAGTTTTTCTCACTGTGCAGAATATAGTCGAACACTGATGCAGTTAAATATTTTACCCTTCGTTCTCCCTTCGTGATCTACAATAATAATGTTTTGTGTTGATATTTACTGCTGTGTTGCTGACAGTTACCTGAAAGAGAAATTGGGGTGTTTCACTGGGCTGGAAAAAGTTTAGCTAAAATCAGAAAGCAGGTCTAATTAAGCAAGTTTATCTATATAAAAGGCTAAGTTGACTCATGCATGTGCAATACATATAAAGCTCTCGCTGGCGCCAATCGCATGTGTGTTTCCATCTGTCATTGTCAATCGTAAATTTGGTTGACACTTCTATTGTAGAGAAAGGGCGAATAGCCATTTTAAAGTATTTCTTCTAATTTCCTTTCAATGTGCACGAATCTGTGCACCGGGACACTAAAGTATAAAATTGGGAGGCTGCCTCGTTGGAGAAGAACATTTAGGGTGCGTGAGCCTTGTTTATAGCAGTTTCAGATGGAAACCGGGATATTTCATTTTGGGGTTCCTGTGGCATTGGTAAAAAATCCTGATTTGTGCCTTGGCTAATGGGCTCAGTGGTTAGAGCATCAGGCTGTGCTCTGAAAGGTCATGGGTTTGATTTCCAGTCCATAGCATGTACCTAGTTTGCAGGTTTGATCCCAGCCCCAGTCAGGGCACGTGTGGTAGGCAACCAATTGATGTGTGTCTCTCACATCTATGTCTCTCTCTCTCTCTTTCTCCCCCCCCCACCACCCTCTTTCCCTTCCACTCCCTCTAAAAATCAATAGAAGGGGAAAAAAATCCTGATTTGTTTTCCAGCTCAGAGAGCCTAAGTGTTTACCAAACATGTGGTGAAGGAAGGAAGTGTAGCTGCCTCGTGTGGCTTTCTCAGGCTGGCAATACCCCGGGCTTGCTTCAACGTCATAGAGCACGTGGAGTCATTCTTTCCTTTCCACCTCTAGGTCATTTGGTGTCTGCACACCAAAAACAAGAAGAGGTTAAAATCACGAGGAAAGAACTGCAAAAAGCTAGCCAAGAATCTCCTTAAGGAGCCAGAAAACCGCAACAATTTTTGCCTCTGGAAGCAGTATGCCCATCTGGAATGGTTGCTTGGCAACACAGAGGATGCCAGAAAAGTTTTCGATACAGCGCTCAGCACGGCAGGGGGCGGGGAGCTGCAGGACCCTGAGGTCTGTGAGCTCACTCTGCTCTATGCTGAGCTGGAGCTGGAGCTGGCGCCAGACACCAGAGTGGCCACCGCGGCCCGAGCTGCTCACATACTGACCGGGCTGGCTGGGAGCGGTCCCTGTGGGCCTTACACGGGGCAAGTCTTGGCCGTCCACATTTTGAAAGCTCGGAAGGCTTACGAACACGCACTGCAGGACTGTTTGGGTGAGAGCTGTGTCTCCGATCCAGCTGCCACCGGCTCCCTTAACCGCCTAGTTAGTGTGGTGAAATGCTTTATGCTCTTCCAGTATTTGACCATAGGGATTGATGCTGCTGTGCAGATATATGAGCAGGTATTTGCAAAACTGAAGGGCTCTCTTTCCCCAGAGGGCCCAGGCCTGGAGGCCAGTGCCTGCCCCCCGAGCGTGAGCAGCGTCCTTGAGGCCATCACACTGATGCACACGAGCCTGCTCAGGTTCCACATGAAAGTCAGCGTGTACCCTCTGGCTCCTCTGCGGCAGGCGCTCTCAGAGGCTTTAAAGTTGTATCCGGGCAACCAGGTTCTTTGGAGGTCCTACGTTCAGCTTCAGAACAAGTCCCACAGTGCCAGCAAGACCAGGAGATTCTTCGGTGCCATCACCAGGTCTGCAGGACCCCTGGAGCCTTGGCTGTTTGCCATTGAAGCTGAGAAAGTGAGGAAAAGACTGGTGGAGACCGTGCAGAGGTAATCACGTTCATCCTGTTCGTGTGTCCATCTTTATGGAACGTGTGCGTGTCCTCCGCCCTCTGAGCCTCAGGGTACAGAAGTGAACACAGCCATGCACCGGGGTGGGTGTGTAGGGCTTACAGAAGAAACTGCAAAGAGCAGCATCTCGCAGGAGAGGCCTCTGTGGCCGTCTTCCTGGGCCACCATGCCTTCTGGGATCCTGAACCTTGCTGATGGTGGTGGGTGGGGGTGGTCAGGCCTTCAGTATCTGACGCTGTGGGGAAAGCATATGGGTAAGAGCCAGGCCTGAGTTGGACTCTGGGTGCAAATCCCAGCTCTTCCATTCACCAGCTGTGACCCTGGACAGGCCACTTCGCCTGACAGGTTCCTGAGAAGCAAGGACTTGGTGTGTGACTTCTAGTCAGACTCGTGGTGGAGAAACCATGGAACCTTGGGCCCCGCCTTCCTCTGGCTTTGGAGGAGCGCATCACATCTGTACTCCGCACCCCCAGATCTGAGGGACAGCCCTGCCTCTGACAACCTGTGAGCCAGTTGCTGCTGACATTTGTTGTCACAAACACATGCATCTGTGCCTCTTGTGATGTCAGTGTGAGAGCTTGTGTCGGGGTTTCATGAGCCTTTGTCTTGCAGGGTAGATGGCAGAGAGGTCTACGCCACAATTCCTGAGACCGGCTTGACGCACCGGATCAGAGCCCTGTTTGAAAATGCAATCCGGAGTGAGCATGGCAGCCAGTGCCCCTTACTGTGGAGGATGTACTTGAATTTTTTGGTAAGAAAGTACTTGGAGTTTTTGTTTCTTACGCAGAAAGTGCAGGTGTCCAGGGGCCTTGCGCGGGAAAGCTCGAGGTGCTTCCTTGTCCCTTCCCCCCTGGACGGGGACAGTGTCAGGGTTCCCGGGAGTTGCATGTAGCAGTTTTACTTGGGGTGTGGGGTGGAAGGACAGGGAGGAGGAGCTGCTGGGCGTTTCGGTGTGAGGCTTAGTCGGTATTTAGGGACTGTTGTCGGCGGCGGCAGAGACTTTTACGTGAAGACCGTACCTGCAGCTCTGCCCCTTCAGTAGCTGTGACTTCAGTCCCATGCCTGGTCCCCGTTAGTGCCCCAAGACTTTCCCAGGTGCCCGAGGAGACACACTTTCACCGTCATAGCCCCGCGGGGTCACCCACTGGTTAGATTTCAGCCCTGACGTAGGACCTGTACGGGGGTCAGGGTTTAAGATGAGGAAATTTAGACGATGGGTGCTGTAGTGAGAAGTTACATCCAAGGCCGTTGCAGAATAGGAAATTCCGAACAGAGAAAACCAGTGGTCTCACAGGCTGTCCCCTGGCTGACACTCTCTGTACAATCCAGCGAAAGTGTCTGGTGGCCGGTTGATAATCGCGGAGAGCGGGTCTCCTCTGAGGCTAGCCAGCTCACAGAAGCACCTGGCTTGCAGGTACAGGACCTCTGAGAGTCTCACAGACACGGTGGGTGAGAACTTGCAGTAGTAAATTTTCCAAAAACAAGGGGAAAACATATCAAGTTTAGTATTTTTGGAGAGGACATTGGAGTACTTTGTTGAGGGAAGGAGGGACTGCTCACACTGGCTCCTGGGGTGCGATGCAGAGGTCTAGCCTCAGAATGGCCGAGGCTCACGCCAGGGGGGGAAGCAGGAGTGTTCAGCTGGGGGGCGGGGAGGGGGGTGGGCATGGGAAGGCTTAAACCTTTTCTCGCAGATGCTGGGTACAGCCCAAGTGATGGTGGGCATTAACTTGAAAACATGGAAAAGTGGAAAAGGAAGTGAGCTGGCCTGGTGGGCAGAGCTCCCGAGGCACAGATCCGAGTCTCTAGATGCCATTGCCAGGGTTTCTGGGAAGTTGGTCAGCAACCCTCACTGGATCCATGCTGGACGCCAAGCACCAGCCATTTGGCAGAGGTTTGGCGCCCCCTAGAAGGTTCTGGGACTGTGTGTGGAGCAGGTGGGTGGGTGAGTGCACAGTCCAGAAACCCCTCAGCTCCACAAGCTTGGCTTGTGCCCACTCACAGCTGCAGACACCTGGCAGCCGGGGGAGCTGCCCGGTGGGCTGAGTGCATGGAGCATTCGCCACGTGACAAGTCCCTTCCTGGGACATGGGAAGCCCCCGGGGGTGCCACCTGCAGCTCTGGCTCCACAGTGGGCGTGGAGAGCAAGGGCGTGTCTGAGTCGAGAGTAAGGATGTTATACCCGGAGAGACCTGCCGAATGTCTACACCTTCTCAGACCGAAATGCCTGCCTGAAGTTTCCATTCAGTGTTACCCATTCAGCAGTCCTGACACTTTTCTGTTTTCAGAAAATGGCACGTGTTAAAGGTGTCTTCTCTGGGTAAAGCCATCAGCCCCACCACACACAGGGCCTTGGGGTCCCAGGCACTGTTAGGCATGAAAGGCTGCGGGCCCTAGGAGATGCAGGCCTGCCAGAAGTGTGAACGGTCCGCACTCTGGCCCTGTTAGTGGAGGAATGGACGCCACACAGCAGAGGCCTTGATCACTAGTGTCTCCTGGTACGTAGACACCCAGGAGCCGCTGTGCGGATGTCCCCACAGGCTGGCTGCAGCTGAGGACCTTGCATGGGTCAGTGCAAGGTGGTCTCTGTAGCCTTAGCCTACCTGCTTCAATTCATTTTTGTGTCCCCACCCTTCCCCTTCCCCTCAGGTCTCATTAGGAAATAAGGACAGAAGCAAGGGTGTGTTCTACAAAGCGCTTCAGAGTTGTCCTTGGGCAAAGGTAAGTTCTGAAGGTCACAGTATCTCCTGACATCTGAGGACCTTCCTGCCCAGCCAATCCCGTGTCCACCTGCCTGTCCCTGTCACCAGGCCCCTCTGGGGCAGCTGCCCAGTGCAGTCTGAGCCGGTGGGCACACTTCCTGTCTCTGCATGGAGCGGGGTTCAGGGTGTTGCTGTGGGTTTCCCCGCGTTTGCCCAGAGGCTGCAGGCATTGGGATCTGTGGCCCGTCTGCCCTGCGGAGTCTGGTCAGACACGAGAAATCTGTCCGCCAACTGGTCCCACCTGGAGCTGACTCCCTTTCACTGCCCTGAGATCAGTGTGGAGGGCAGGAGGGCAGGTCTCCTGGGACAGGAGTGGCTGGTGACCGGGCGGTGGCTCTCCGCCCTAGGCGTTGTACATGGATGCGGTGGAGTACTTCCCCGACGAGATGCAGGAGATCCTGGACCTGATGACCGAGAAGGAGCTCCGAGTGCGCCTGCCCCTGGAAGAGCTGGACCTGTTGCTGGAGGACTAGAGCCCGGGGATGGGCCACCCTCAGGGCACGTCCCTGCCCTGGGAGCTGGGGAGCACAAGGTGGGATCAGGCATGCGCACATGCGTGCCAGCAGACCTGTTTTTAAAGTTTTCTAGATAATTTGTGTCTGAGTTATCAGTCTCATCTTTTGCACTTCTGAATGTGCCAGTGACAGAGGTCCTCGTTTTACATTTATAGATGCGAATCTTGTGTTTACATGTACATAGGCGAGAACAGGGCAGTGGTAACCAAACCTGTGATTGGTGTGTGTGAGTTGTTTGTTCCGCTCCTCCTCTGCCTCGCCAGCACATGGGTGAATGGCCAGCTCAGTTGGCACCCCTACTGGTCCTTGCCAAGTCCTTGGGTTTCGCAGTCACAATTAGGAAGGTCTGGTTACTCAACACCAGGACCTCTTGCCCCCGGGCTGGTTAGTAGAGCAGATTTTGCCCTATCTTCGGATCAGAGCAGTAGGGAGTCATTGAAACTTGGAAGTTCCGGCCTGTATCAAGTGTTTAGAAAGTCTGTTATTCCTGCAGCCTTCCTGGTGATGCCTCCGGCGTGGACCAGCCTGTTAAGAGATGTAGGCCCAGGCCCCACCCCAGCTCTGCCGAGTCAGCGTCTGCTCAGACAGGACCCCCAGGGACTCGTGTGCAGCGGGGAAAGCTGAGGGGGGCTGGGCAGCTCCGTGGGCAAGCTCCTTCCACCAGACCCACCCGCCCAGGAGATGTGCACCAGTGCTGCTGAGGTGGAGGTGTTTTGTGAGGGCTGTCCAGCTGCTCTGGCTTTTGGAAGTCACTGTCTCTAGAATCACAGATACAAAATTTCTTTGGCAACTTGTCCAGGAAAGCCAGTGTGTGGAGTAGAACTCTGGCTACAAACATCGACATTAGGTTGGGAATTTATGAGACACTTGCTGCCCCACTTACTGGTTTTCAGACTAAACTGTTGCGAGGAAGAGACGTGCAGGAATTACCTGGAGAAAAGGGGAGAAGCGCTAACACTTTTAGATGCTCTTGAGAAGGATGAGGTTTCTGAACCCAGGGACAAGGAAGGCAGGGCTGGTATGAGCTTCTTCATCCCTGGCCTTTCCAGATTTCTCTTCACAGCACCAATGCTGTTTCCTGCACCCCACTCCCAAGTGCTGGGAACCCACGGCCACAGGGACGCAACCTTTGGTGCTGGAGCGTCAGCGATGGCTGGCAGGTGGTTATGGTCACGTCTTCCCCACTGGCTGCTGTTGTGCAGCCATCACCCGCCCTGGAGCATGATATGAGGGCAACGGGTACTGAAGGCTGCACTCTGATCGCCCAGAACAGAAGCTTCCCTGACACCCAATCCACCTGCCGAGCGGCGGGTGTGGATGCTCCAGAAACAGGAGGACGTGCTGGAGAAAGAGCTCACTTTATTGGGAATTGAGCGCCGCACGCCGGGCTCCTCCATGCGGTGCTCGGAGAGCACACGGCACATAATGAAGAGCAACTGCAACAGGCTCCTCTGGACAACTTCCCACCACCTCCCTCCCCGGGTCGGCATTCCTGACCACTGCCCTAGAGATAGAGCCCCTCTGGGGTGCCTTCCTGTTTTTTATACAGAACATTTTCTTTCGATTTTTTGAAGTCTTCATTTGTGACTTTCATTCTACGTTCTCTCAAGGCCATGAGACCAGCTTCTGTACAGATTGCCTGTAAGAAAGAATGGTGTGTTCAGAAAGTGAAATACTTATTTTTATTCTAACAATTCAGAGAGCTATTTTGTAATAAGGCGGAAGACACTTGTTTTAAACACCAATTACTCAGATTTACTTGGGGAAAGATGAGGTTCTTTAAGATGCATTAAGCACTATCGTCATTTCCTCAAAGGCTCGGAGGCGGCTTAGACTGCAGTCATCAGAGAAGAGGACTGGCCGGGAAGTGAGGCTCGGGTCTCGTGCTGGCTCAGGTGCTAACCAGCTGCGTGGCCATGAGTTCTCACAGCCCCACTTTAAAGGGAGTAATATTTCTAAGTAATAGATGATTTATACACAGGAATTTGGAGGCAACAGTGTATGACCATTTCATTTACTGATAGGCATAAGAGAACATAAGAAAAAGTAATCTATTTACTTCTTTAATAATTATCTGTTACAAAACAAGATATAAACAATGAAATGACAGAAACAATCCTAGCACTGGTGTTCCTATTTGGTTATGGTTCGGCAGCAAAAAATATGTGCATAGAAAGATAAAGCAAACGGGTAAAGGAGACATTTGGTAAAGCGAAGTAACGGTTATATATGGGTGTTTACTACTGTTGCAACTGTTATGAAGGCTTAAAATATTTCAATGTAAAAAAGTTGATGCAAAATCAAATTTCTATTTTAAGAAGAGCGATTTTACTTCCCAACTGAGACACTAATGTAGCTCTATAGATTCAAAGATACAGAGCGCAAGCAGCAGCATGAAAAGGGCACGTCTGCATCCCATCCCTGCCTAGTCTAAGAGTAACCAGATCATCCCATAAAAGATCAGGATGCAGCATATTCAGTGCTGCCAGGCCTTGTTCTAAATCCTGGCCACCTGGAAAGAACCATCCTAACTCATAAATGGATGTGATAAACAAGAGTTCTGCCAGCACAGTTCTCACCTTGATGTCCGCACCAGAGAGGTCGTCCTTAGCCATGATCAGGTCGTCCAGTGTCACGTCATCAGCCAGTGTCATTCTGCTTGTGTGGATCTGAAAGATGCGCTTCTTGGTCTTTTCATCAGGCAGGGGGAACTCGATCTTCCTGTCAATGCGGCCTGCAAGTACAGAGGCTTCAGTGGCAGCTCTGTGCAGCCCCACTGTGCCCGCGCCTGTCTCCTCATGTGCAGCCCTGGCTGTGCCCGCACCTGTCTCGTGCAGTTTGTCTGTCCAAATCTTAAAAGGTGAACACTCACCTTTCTAGTTTGTATGTTTCTATGTTTGAACTTATTAATTTTCTCTGCTACCTCCAGAAACAAATGAAAGGAATGGTTTCCGAACAGCACATTTAGTGCAAAAGGACTGATCAGTCCGGTTAAAAAAATGACGGAGTTCACAAATTAGCTACCACTGCTTTTACTGCTAAATGAATGTAAAAACTGAACCTATACTATTATATGAATCACTTCTTCATTTTTTCAGGAAAAAAGTCCTTGAGGCTTAAAAGGGAGTAAGTATCTGATAAAGAAAAGATCACATAAGATCAGAATTCAAAGCGCCACGCTGCACAGACTATATCCATGTTATCTATAACCTCAAGGTTATACTGAATTTCAGTGCAATGTTGTCTTTACATGTATCATTTTATAATCTCATAAGCTCCCCAAACTACACTTAAGAAACACAAATACACGTAAAGACATCTATCCTCCATGATGAAGCAAAAGCAAATGTGACCTGGTCTGATTAGTGCTGGATCCAGAGTTTCTATTCGGTTTGTGGCCATGATGACTTTTACATCTCCCCTTGAATCAAATCCATCCAACTGGTTCAACAGTTCCAACATTGTTCGCTGAATTTCTCTCTCACCACCGGAGTTTGAGTCATATCTTTGGAAAAGAAGGAGAAGGAATGAAAACCCAACTGATCTCCTGCTAACGGGAAATTAGAGCAAAACACCTCAACCCTCTTGTCTCAACCCAACAGCCAAGTTACACATCTCAGTATTTTCTTTGTAGCAGTTTTCATTGCCAAAGTTTTCTCTCCCAGTTTGGTGTCCCCCAACCTGCTGAGTGCTCCCTGAAGCCAGAGGCTTGTGTTCATGGCTGTGTCCCAGAGTCTAAATGGAGCCTGGCTCAGAGCATGGTCACTGACTGACCAGTCTTCAGGTTCCCAACCACCCAGTAGGTGGGAGAGCAGAGCCTACAGCATCAGGGAAAGTCAGAGTAGGAACTGTGGCAAACACTGTAAGGCCACACAGGGAGTGCCCAATGACCACTCAAAGAGCTACAAGGTTTTTCCATCTAGAGCTGCGGTTCTCAACCTGTGGGTCGCAACCCTTTCACAAGGGTCGCCTAAATACATCCTGCATATCAGATATTTACATTACGATCCATAACAGTAGCAACATTACAGTTATGAAGTAGCAACGAAAATAATTTTATGGTTGGGTCACAACAACATGAGGAACTGTGTTGAAGGGTCCCGGCATGAGGAAGGTTGAGAACCACTGCAAAGGATACAAACAGGTAAAAGGAAGTCTACCTTTTTGTCCCAATGGCATCAATTTCATCAATAAACACGATGGATGGTGCATGTTCTTCAGCAACTCGAAACAGTTCCCGAACGAGCTTGGGCCCGTCGCCCAGGTACTTCTGGATAAGTTCAGAGCCAACCACTCTCAAGAAAGTGGCCGAGGTTTGGTTTGCTACTGCTTTAGCCAGTAAGGTTTTACCTATTTTCGATTGAAAAAGATAAAGGGAAAAAGTCCTCAGACTCTGTCATTACCAACTTAAATGGATATTAAAATGGCAGATTCCTATGATGAAAACACATGCCACCCTCTTGGGTACATGGTTTTAGTCAATCAAATAACCTTCCTCTGTAACTTACTTAGCAATAAAATGCTAA
This sequence comes from Murina feae, assembly GCA_004026665.1. NCBI lineage: Eukaryota > Metazoa > Chordata > Mammalia > Chiroptera > Vespertilionidae > Murina > Murina feae. The sequence goes on along the minus strand of PVJC01000637.1, from coordinate 29,750 downwards.
GTCCTGGGCTGCACAATTTACACAGGTCAATTACATATATATACTAGAGCCTCAGTACACAGGTCCCTTGGCCTGGCCTGCTAGGATTGGGCCAAAACCAGCTCTCTGACATCCCCCGAGAGGTCCTGGATTGCGAGGGTGCAGGCCAGGCCAAGGGACCCCTCCGGTGCATGATGGGGGCCAGAGAAGGGACCACAGGAGGCTGGCTCCAGGGCGTGTACGGCCAGTCTTGCCCGGTCCATCAGCATGACCCCAGCAGCAAGCTAACCTACTTATCAGAGTATCTGCCCCCTGGTGTTCAGTGCACGCCATAGCAACTGGTCAAACGAACGGTTGGATACTTAGTGTATCAGGTTTTTATTTTTTTTATTTTTTAAATCTTTATTGTTCAGATTATTACAGTTGTTCCTCTTTTTGCCCCCAAAGCTCCCCTCCTCCCAGTTCCCACCCCACCCTGTCCTTACCCACCCCCTGTCCTCCTCCATGGGTGTATAATTATTGTCCAGTCTCTTCCCGCACCAACACCCTTTCCCCCCGAAAGATGTCAGTCCACTCCCTTTCTATGCACCTGACTCTATTCTATTCATCAGTTTATTCTGTTCATCAGATTTTTTATCCACTTGATTTTTAGATTCACTTGTTGACAGATATGTATTTGTTGTTCATAATTTTTATCTTTACTTTTTCTTCTTCCTCTTTTCAAAGGATACCTTTCAGCATTTCATATAATACTGGTTGGGTGGTGATGAACTCCTTTAGCTTTTTTTTGTCTGTGAAGCTCTTTATCCGACCCTCAATTCTGAATGATAGCTTTGCTGGGTAAAGTAATCTTGGCTGTAGGTTCTTGCTGTTCATCACTTTGAATATTTCTTGCCACTCCCTTCTGGCCTGCAAAGTTTCTGTTGAGAAATCGGCTGACAGACATATGGGTGCCCCTTGTAGGTAACTGACTGCTTTTCTCTTGCTGCTTTTAAAATTCTCTCCTTGTCTTTTGCTCTTGGCATTTTAACAATTTGTAAGCGGGCATTTTCCCGCCAAATGTTCACTGTGTGGTAGCGTTCAAAACACTTTCCTTTGTGCAGGGGTACATTACAAAACTTGCACATGTACCGCGTTTCACTGTGTAGTTTATGAGCGGCACACACACGACGACGACATAAAACATTTTTATTTTTGCCGGTTCCAACTAGAGGTTCCAATGTATGTTTCCTCACGTCCATTGACAATCTCCCTGGTGGATCCGATTTTACTCATTTCCCGCAAAAAATATGTTAATTATGATGTGTCTTGGTGTGGTCCTCCTTGGATTTTTTTTGTTTTGGATTCTCTGCGCTTCCTGGACTTGGAAGTCTATTTCTTTTACCAGGTAGGGGAAGTTTTCTGTCATTATTTCTTCAACTATGTTTTCAATATCTTGTTCTCTCTCTTCTTCTGGCACCCCTATAATTCAGATGTTCGTACGCTTGAAGTTGTCCCAGAGGCTCCTTACACTGTCTTCATATTTCTGGATTCTTTTTTCTTTTTGCTTATCCATTTGAGTATTTTTTGCTTCTTCATATTTCAATTCTTTGACTTGATTCTTGCGTTCCTCTAATCTGTTGTTGGATCTCTGTATAACATTCTTTATTTCAGTCAGTGTATTCTTAATTTCTAGTTGATCCTTTTTCATATACTCAAGGGTCTCATTAGATTTATTGAGGGTCATACTAAGTTTATCAGTGGTTTCTAGAAAATTTTTCAAAAACTTTATAAGCGTGGTTTTGAACTCTATATCCTGTCGTTTGCTTTCCTCCTTTTCTGTCATTTGTGATCCGTTTCTTTGTCTCCACATTTTGGCTGCTTCCCTGGGTTGATAGAGTGGCTTTCTGTGTTAGGTGGTCACTGAGAGGAAATGACCTCCAAGCCACTTGGTTATGCGAATCAGTTGAGTCTACGGTGGGAGAACTTCTGTGCTGGAGACACCCTTATGGGGCAAGAGTTGTTTCACTGGGGCTTTGGTGCTCACAGCGTCTGTCCCGAGTTATGTCCCTTACGAATCTGAGGAGTTGTACTTAGGATTGTACCACTCAGACCCCTGGGTACACTGGCACTTGTATCTCCAAGGAGTTGCTATTTTAGCCTTTGCCTAAGGCTTCCTAGCCTTTTATATGCAAAAGCCTCTGCACACAGCTTGGATGGGGCAGGGTCTCGGGGAATCTACAGGGCGGAGCAACCAGTTATAGCCGCTTCTCAGTCCTGCCCTAAGAGGCACTGGGTCTCAAGCCGCTCTGGAGTTCCTCCCGGTGCCCGATGATGCCAGACAGTCCAGTTCCTCCCCATATGGGTCAGAGTCTCCAGAAACTCGCCTGGAACTGGAGTTAAGAGCCGTCGGGAGCTTGTGCTTCCCTCCGGTACAAAATGCTTCCAGCCCCTTCACGTGCGCCTCCGTACCTCTGCACTTTATTTCCGCACCTCCGCAATTCTGGTGTTTACCTATGCCGCCATCTTGGTTTCTCTTAGGCTTTTATTAAATGGAATTTTTTTTTACCTTCATACAACATTAATATTTAGTTCCAGTGGACCAGGAGAATGAGCCTAATTTGAACAGCACAGGCAGTGACTCTCCACCATGGCTCTGGTACATGATCACACTCCAGACAACCAGTGTTTTTAAAGCTCCCATGGTGATGCCAACATACAGCCAAGGTGAAGCACCCTGTTTTATTTATCTCTTCTTACAAACTAGTTTTAATTGACTCATGTTACCTTTATAAATACTTGAAGGCATTATATTTTACAGCACATACATCTAGTGTGTTGAGTATAGGAGTTTGGGGAACTGTAAATACATCACACTGGCAGGTATTTTTGGAACGAATGCCTACCAGTTTGTTGTTGCAGTTCCTACTATTATGGTTTGTTTGTTTTTAACACTGACTCTGTGCAGGCTACAATTTCAAGTCCTAAGTTCAGTTTCAAAGCGCATCTATTATATAGATAAATACACTTTTTCATGTAATAGGTGTTTTTCCAGAGAAGTTGCTTATCCCCAAATTCCAAAATACTGCTCAGAACACCGTTTTAAACTAAGGACTGTGTAACTCACTAACACGCTGCTCAGGATGAGCTGATGCCTGGAAGGGTCAAGCCCACAGCGCACATACCTGTGCCAGGTGGCCCATAGAGAATGACCCCTTTTGGGGGCTTTATCCCCATCTCTTCGTAATACTCGGGGTGAGTGAGAGGAAGTTCCACAGATTCCTACAGGAAACAAACAGTAAAGTGAAAAGCTTTCTTACTGAAATCACCACCATATTCATGAACTGGCATTATGAGCATGTCTCACTTTCAACAAAAAATAAGCTAAAATTTTAATTACTCTCGGTAGAGACAACATGCTTGACATCACTAGTAGTAAGGACACACAGAAGAAAACACCTGTCCTACTGGAGCTCCTAGCACCCATCCCCTCTCTTCTTAATGGCACCCGATTTCCCCTTCCCTTCTCTGTAGAAGTCAGCTTTGAATAACATCTAAAACTTCCTCAGCAAATGAAACTTAAAAATTCACAGATAGGAACTGGCAAGGCTTTCTGATTGCTGTTACCATCCTGGCCATTCCCAGCTGTCGAGAGGTCACCAGTGAGAACTGTGACAGCTCTGAGGGACTCCTCTACAGATGAAAGAACCTGCAAAGGACTGGTCACAGCCATCCTGGATGACCCCTCCCCAACCCCAGGCCCAGGCCAAGGAATATGTTCCAGCCCCACCACTGTGTGTGCCACCACCCTACCCCACACAGCACGGCTGAAGTCAGCACAATGGGACCATTATATACTCACACAGAGAGTCATTAAACATTACATGTAAAAAGTATCAAGCTGCGGCTGCTGTAAGAACTACCACAGAATTAGTTACTTCTATTACCTAACTTGTATTCACAAATACAGAACACCACAGCCGGTAAGCTCTGAGTCAGTTATTGGTCTGATCAATAAAGAAAACAAAACATGCAAAACAACTCCAAGTATCCTAAAGGAGAAACCATAAGTCTGAAGATGCAGCGCAGGTTCCTAGACATACCTTAATTTCCTGGATCTGGTTGTCCAACCCCCCAATGTCGGCATAGGTCTCCTGCGGGGCCTTTTCCACCTTCATCACCGTGACCAAGGGGTCCGTGTCGTCCATCAGCACCCCTATCACAGCATGCACCTAACAAGGAACATGACGCTTCAACACAGGATGTGAGGCTCACACATTCACTACAACCAAGCAATGCTTGGAATTTGACTGTGGAAGATGCACTTACATGGGATGGGTGGGCAGATCTAACAGGAAGGAGACAGCTTTCTCTGAGACTCAACTCACCTTGTGGTTGAGCAGGACGGAGCAGCCTGGTTCCAGCAAGTCCTTGTCCACAAAGGAAAGAATGCTGACGTAGTGTTCTGAGCCCACAGATGTAGACACGATGGCGTGATTATCATCAATGATCTCTTCCAAGGTCCCCACTGACATTGGGGTCCCCCTCAGGTCATCCACCTTTGATCTTTCCTCCTATGAAAGAGTGCCGAGAAGGAAAAGTAGATTAGGCCTGAAAAGCAGATGAGTTCAGAGTTCACTGGATTTACAAAGCAGTTGGCACATTTATTTACTGGAGGCCTGGGGAACAGATTCATGCACCGGGCCCCTCAGCCTGATCTGCGCCCTCTCGCAGGATGTCACAGCCGGTTTTGGCCCGATCTCTGCAGGCCGGGCCCAGGGACCCTCCTCCCTTCTCTCTGGGTCTGGGGTGCGGGTGAAGCAGATTCGGAACTGACAGTGCTCCAACAGCAACCTAACCCACGGCTGATTCCATGAGGAATCAGGCTCCCTCCTCTACTGGTCGGAGTGTCTGCCCCCTGGTGGTTATTGTGCATCATAGCTACTGGGTGAACAGTTGGGACAGTTGCTTAGGCTTTAATATATATAGACTACTTTGTTAATCCTCACTCGAGGATATTTTTCCCATTGATCTGGGGGGGTGGGAGAGGGAAGAGGATGGAGAAACATGAATATGAGAGTGACATCAACTGGTTGCCTCCTGCATGTACCCTGACCAGGGCCAGGAATGGAGCTTGAGCCTGCAACAGTTAAGGTACAGGCCCTTAACTGTGAGCCAACAATCTAACCACTGAACACCACCGGCCAGGGTGCAGTTGGCGCTTTTAAAAGGCAGCTAATAACGAATCATCCATCATGAAAGCCTAAAATCACTACTTGAATTTCATTTATCCACGGACAGTGTTAGGGTTCAAATAGAATTTAATTTGTAAAAACAAAAGCTATAGTAATTTCTCAGTTTACCTCCTGCTTCTCTTCCAAAGGCTTCATTTGCTCCTGATTTCTAATGAATTCTTCCTCCATGAGCAGATAGTCTTTAATTCTCTCTAACTTCAATAATTTTAACCGGCACTGAGTGTGAGGTGTCACTGTAATTAAAAAAATAGTTTTATTATACTTGAAGCTTGAAGTTAACAATTGTTTACTCTTTTTTTTAAAAATTACACTATTACAGATGTCCTTATTCCCCCCCTTTGCCCACCTCCACTTAGCCTTCCCCCCTCAGTTTATTCTTGAGAAAAGAAAAGATTTACGTTCACTTTAGTTGGACAGACTCTGAAAAGTTAAAAGTTTGGTGACCCTAATTAAGGAGGTGCCTAATGCAAAGGGGATGGGGATTTTGGCAGTTACAGGCAAGCCTGTAAAAATGGGGATGAGGACTGTGACCAAGCTCCATTAATATATAATGAAATCACTAACTGAACTGTGTTGCATATTAAAATGTCATAGATGCAGAAAGTAAGCTTGCTCTGGCTTACTATTCCCCACAGAGCTAATGGGTGCACATGCTGTACAGTCTGTCCACCCTGTTGCACTAATGTAACACACCCTCCCTTTGTAGGACTGTGAAATACTAGTGATATTAACATGCACTACACATTTTTTCCCCACATTCTCTTGGCGTCCCTTAATATTTATATAGGTAAACCCTTTTCTTTTGTGGTGTTGGGTTTCCTGACATCTTCAAAGGGTCTCTCCTCCCCTAAGGTTAATGAATTTATTCCTGGAGTTTTCATTTATTTATTTTCATATGTATAGCTATAATCCATCTGGCAAAAAGCAATTTTCTTTCAATAGCAAATAAATAACCCAGCATCTTTCCATAGAACTAAATGTCACCTTCACCATATATTAATTATCCATGTAATCTGACTTTCTATGTGCCCTGATGATCTTTTCTTTATTAATACCATATTGAGTCACTACAGCAGACTAATGGCACAGTTTTTACTGTCTGACTCCTTTCTTAACAAGCAATATTTAAAAAATTATCTCATCTAAGCAGGAAGGGACTGATTTAGACAGGGGCAGGGGAGGCATTTGAGCTCAGGCCTAGTGGGGTGAGAAGCAGGCAGCCACAGGAAGGACTGGGGGAGAACATTTTAAAGCAGAGGGCAAGGCCCTGGCGTGCAGAGTCGAAGAGCACAAGGCTATGTGAACCACCAGCAGAGGGAGTGACGGGCTAAGGATGGACAATGGGCCGGGCCACCTGGTTTGAGTTTTATTCTATGTTTACAGGAAGCCACTGAAACTTTTACGTTCAGGCACCATAGGATGTGAATTCTAACACAGCGGCATTCCTTTTCTTCACACAGTAAACGCGTTTCTAAGTTACTCAAGCTCAGCCTGAGTTTTCTACTCTTAAACTACTTTTAATAGATTAGAGGAACTGGTTAAAGATTCCTAAACTGAGATAATCATATAACTGTTAAACCCAAAATACAGCTTTTATTCCAACCTAGAGGCAGGCCGCACACAAGAGTCAGACAGAATACAGTCCTGGAGCTGGAGCTACATACACGGTCCACTCCCCTGGGAAGCGGAAAGACAGCAGGAAGAGCCATGTCCTTACCCAGCGGCAGTTTGCTGGCAGCATCTGGGCCCTTTGTTTTCTTCTTCTTTTTCCCGACTCTGGTTGGTACGGGAGGTTCATATTTCTTCTTCTTGTCCTTGAGTTTTCAGAACAGCAGGGGGAAAAGAATTACACAGATCATATTAAAACACAAATTTATTTCTGTAGGATCATTAGCTATTTCCAGGTGATAGGACTTTCCTTATTTTTCAGGATACTATTAAGAAACACACACTAGGTTTTATATTTCTGCAGTTTTAATATGTGAATGTAACCGGTCTTTATTTTTATAACACACAATAAAGAATAGAGAGGTTAGAATTCAGAGTTATATTCCGAAAGTCTGAGTTGACACAACTTGAGACAATTCTTCACATCTCAGGAAATTAAACACTAAAATTAGAAGCAATTTATTTTAACACTCCTCTAATGTGTAAATTACTTTTACACATTTAAAAGTCATTAATTCATAAACACATATGTGACAGTTAGGTGCCCTTTTCGAAAACATGTAAAGGGCACTGTATCTGTAGGCCAGGCTGGGTTAAGTAGCTACAAGATTATTTATTTTGCATTTTAAGATTCATGAATCCCCCAAAACACAGCTGAGATCTATGACATTTTCCACAAGTTGTTCACATCACAATCATATCTGGCTCATATTTACCTTGTCATCCTTCTTACCACCTCCGGGACCATGACCACCACTCTGACTTTGACCCTGGGGGTGAGAGGTGGGAAGAGGTATAAATTCAGAATATGATCACTTCAAAAGAACATCCTTCTTCTTTCTCTGAAGTTCTAAGACACTGGCAGCACTTTCCCCTCATTTTAACATCTCTGAACTCGAGATGCACTTGCAGTCAATGAGGACATCTGGCATGGCACAATTTATTTTTCCAAAAAGCAGTTAGTAGCACAACGACCTTGTCACTGATTGCATACATCAAGGACAACTCCATCAACCAAACAGACACCATTAATCATAATGAGGCTAAGATTCTAGACACACAACCTTCTTGGGAAGGTACTGAGTTTGGTACAGTATTCTTTAATATAAAACGACCACCAAGAGTATATTTTGTGAAATTAGGCTATGAAAACTAAATTACTTTCTCTTTTCAACAATGATTTATTAATAATTTACTCCTTACTAAGATAACACCAGACCCAGGAGACTTCTTTTCAACAGCAGCTTACACACCTACCATCCCTAAAGCCTGGGGCACTCATGCAGTCTTTTCCCCCATTAACTTGAAAAGCTGAAGCACCTTAAGGCTTCAAGAACTTAAGCGTATTAATAATAAGCTTCAGCAGGGTTTCTGATTTTAAAAGACCCTTCAGTTACAGGACAATGCATAACACAGAGCAATGTCTCAGAAAAGACTGCATTTTAAACAAGTGATAGTGAACTTACTTGCCTGGGGGGCCCCCTCAAATCACTTCTCCATCGGAACCTCTAAATACACTGCAGCTTCACTAACAAACAAAACCACCATATCATGGTTACCCAAAGGCATTAAGGACAAATATATATCCTACGTGCAGCCTTTTTAAAACTCCAGGCTTTATTCCGAAGGAGGTAACCGAGGGCTCTGAGAAATTTTGGGAAACAGCTATACTGCAACAGGCTGCCCAAGTAATGGGTCTTTAACAATCTACTCTAATAAAAGAGTAATATGCAAATAGACCCTCACTCTGTTACACTAAAGCCACGCCCACCAGCCAATCAGAGTGGTTGTATGCAAATTAATCTAGCCAAGATGGCGGCTGGCAGCCACGGAGCTAGAGCAAAGAGGAGGCTTCTACTGCACCAGTGATGGAGGAAACTGCCTGCCTAGGCCAGCTGGGCCTCTGCTCAAGGCAACAAAGTTTCAATTACAGAAGATAAATAAACCCCAGAAACCTAATTCCAGCCAGCCTGGCTGGGACGTTGGGTCAATGGGAGCTGTGGGCAGCCTGCAAACAGCCCTCAGCCCCTCACCCAGGCTGGCCACACCCCTATGGGGTGAGGGTCCCCACTGTGGGGCTTGGCCAGCCTGCAAACAGTCATTTGCCCCTCACCCAGGCTGGCCAGGCACGCCAGCAGACGGACATCCCCTGAGGGGTCCCAGATTGCGAGAGGGCACAGACAGGGCTGAAGGAACCCAACCCCCCTCCCCCCCCCACACACCAAGTGCACAAAATTTTGTGCACCAGGCCCCTAGTCACTTATATAAGGAAATCTGCTGTTGGCTAGGGCAGCTCATGTGTGTGGGGTGCTTGCTATGTGCCTGTCTGTACAGACATTTTCCTTCATTAATTCCACACAATCCTTCAAGGCAGGGCTCATTATTCCCACTTTCTAGACGAGGAACTACTACAAGCCTAAGAACATGGAATTAGACGCATCCAGGCTTGAATTCCGACTCCATCACTAATAGGCCAGTGACCTCAGGTAAGTCGGGGCACCTACCAGTGCCTTGGGGTCCTTAACGGGAAAGCCTGGATGACTCCAGCTCCTAGCTGTTGCTGAAAATGAAGTAACACAATGATCCACTTGGTATTTACAGGGCTCAGTAACTGCTCACCAGTACGCATAGTACTGGTGAGTCAGAAACGCCAGGGTCAGCATTGTAGTTGCTGGTCTGGTCACAGATCTGGACACTGAACTCCACCTGCTCTCTCTCTCTTGTCCACCCCTTATCTCTGCTCCTGTCCAGGCCACTGTGTCTTGTTTGGACTCAGCCTCTCCGCTGAGAGTCCCCCTCACCTGTCCAGCTACCACCTTGGAAAACCATCCGCTGGCCCTTCGATTCTCCTTAAAAGCCTGCAGCTGCCCCCCAGCACGCGCGGTGCAACATCCAACTCTTCAGCTCAGCACGCCGGGCCCTGGACAAACTGGCTGCAGGTTCCTCTGCTTTTCAGACAAACTCTTCCCAGGTTCACGGACCTTCCTCGGGATCCCGCCGGGCCTGAGCAGAGCCCACACTTCCCTAGTCGGGACGTGTCTCGGTCTCGGTTAGCAGGTACACCACCGGCCACGCCGGGCGCTGGACGGCCCCAGGGTCTCACCTACGTTCTTACAGACGCGATGAGGGGCTGCTACCATCACCGCGAACCCACACACAAAGCAACCGAGGCCCGGAGGCGCGTCTCCGCCATCGGCGAAGGGGCCCGAGGAAAGCCTGGCGGGGTCTGCGGTGCCCGCTTCCTCCTCGGCGAATGAGGATGAGAGCTGCCTCGAGGGCGGTTGTGAGGAACACGCGGGGCACGTGCTTCCACAGCACCCCAAGTCCCAGGGGCCGCAAGGCTCGGGGGCGCCCTCCCGCTGTCGGCGACGCGGGCTGCACGGTGCCCCCGCAGGCCCCCGGCACTTGCGGGCCCCGCCCCGGGACGCTCCGCTAGGTTTAGCTCCAGGCGCAACCCTCCCCGCCCAGGGGGGCCTCCCGCCCCGGCCGCCCCATAAGCAGCCGCACAGCCGGGCCACTCCACGGTCCCTCTCTATGGTCGGCTGCACCCCTACCCCCAGGTGCCGAGAAGGGAGCCCGCCCGCGCCCCGAAAGTGCAGGCGCCAAGCGAGCTGTGTGTTCTGCTGAGAACGCGCCCCGGGGCCCTTCCCTCCGCCTTCCCCGACCCCGCTCTGCCCCGCTCGGCGGGGCCGAAGCCCTCCCTTCCGCGGGGCGGACACCCCACCCCCGGGGCGGCTCAGAACCGCTCATCTCAGGAGCGTAAGGAGGCTCCCCGGCCGGCCAGAGGAGCCCCAGAGCCGGGCGGCCGGACCCGCCCCGCAGTCCCACCGGTTCTCCTGGGGGACCCTCGGCGCCGAGCCGCGGCCCCTGCTCCCCGAGCCAGGCCCACAGGTCGGCACGGCCCGCGGCGCATCTGCGCACCGTCGCCCGGAGCCTCCGTCTCCCGAGGAGATGGGGCCGGCAGGCAGGGCAGCGGGTGGCCGCTCGGACCCTGTCACACCGCGACCACCAGCCAAAAGCCTTAGTCACTCACCATCTTGCCTCGGCTGCAGGAGCCGCCGCCGCCGGAAGTGCTCTCGCAAGGCTGGCGTCAGAAACGGAAGCAGCCCGGGGACGCTACGGAAGCCCGCAGGAGCCAAACCCCGCGGCATGAAGTCGCGCGCCAAGGCTTCGCGCGGCAGGGTTGGGGCAACGGTATCTTACAACATGTGAACCTTATATTTTACTTGGGGGAAAAAAAAAGCCTAAATCGCAGTGTTTAGGCTGTCTCAACAACGGAAGAGAATAACCTCGACGGTCAGAGAACTAAGATAATTGTGAGAATATAAGTTATTTTAAAGGTGCAAGAACCATAAGCCGGAAGAACTTTTCCTTACTGCTCCAAGAACTGGGCTGGCATTCGGAACTGCAGCTTGACGTACACTTTTGCATCAACATTGAAGTTATTATTTGGCCTCTGGAATTAACCCGCTCACCTGAGAATATTTCTTTGTCTCGTGAATTACCTAAACGGTTTTTTCCTTTCTGATGACTTGTGTCTTGCGATGACGCCAATCAAGTCCTCATCTTGCACCTCGTTGGCTAAGTTCGTCGCTTATCATACCCACCAGGACATCGGGAAGGTGGCAGCACCCCTTTGCCTGTACGTGTGTCTCCTATGCTTAGTGATAAAGGAAGAAGGAACGAACGAACGAACGAACGAACGAATGAATGAATGAATGATGACCAGTTTTCCTGGCGGCTGATGGGCGCATGCAGTTCACACACTCACCAGCAGAGGGAGCCACAGCCAAATACTGTGCAGCGGCCCTATTAGAAGTTCCTGTGGAGCTGGTCCCTCCCTGCTCCTCGCTCCCAAATGGCTTTGACATTCCTTGCTCACCCTCCTCCCGGGTTACCCATCCTCTTTCTCACCGCGGCCTCTGCGCCCTTTGCCCAGGAAGCCTGGTGCATAGCCTTTGTCTGGTTCAAAGCCTCAAGCACTGCTTCTGGAATCTACTTGCTGGAATCTCGGTGGCCGCCTTTTGTCCGCCTGCCCAGGCTGAACCTGGCGGGCCCACCCACGCAGGAGAGATACTGGCACTGCCCAAGTCCCTCTTGGTGCTGGAACCAGACCACTCCATTGCCCCTGGGCCCCTAGTCACCACCACCCCCTCCTCGTTTTTGCACCCCATCGGCCCCATGGGCACGTGATCCTCAAAGATAACATAAAGCTACAGACTTGGATTGCACTTACACTGCCAAGTGCCTGCTGACTGCCTTCCTAGGCAAGGGCTCAATGACCAACATCAGTGCTTTGAGTTTACTGTATTACCCTCACTTTGCAGATGAGGAATTAGGGCTCAGGAACATTAAGTGATCTGCTCGAGACCATACCGCTGATGGGCGGTTATGTTTAACTTATATACTCTGGTTCCCAACCTTGATCTTCATTGCCTTATTTGTCAAGAAAATCCAGAGTTCTGGCTGGTGACCTCAGTGATTAGAGCATCAGCCCGAGCACAGAACGGTCATAGGTTGGATTCCTGGTCAAGGGCATGTATCTGGGTTTTGGTTCGCTCCCTCCCCTCCGTCCGGGTTGTGAGCGGGAGGCAACTAGTTGATGTGTCTCACATCGATGTTCCTTCTCTCTCTCTCTCTCTCTCTCTCTCTCTCTCTCTCTCTCTCTCTCTCCCCTCTCTCTCCCTCCTTCCCACTTCCCCACTCCCCCTCCTTCCACTCACTCTAAAAAGCAAAGGAAAAAAATGTCCTCTGAACAAAAAAGAAAATCCAGAGGGTTTTAGGGCCGGGACGCACCCTGAAGTTCACATTTGGCAACTTCCCATCCAGTCGGTCAATGACTCAGCCAGTCCCCGGGGACCCCATGCCCTCTGCTTGGGGACATCTCTGCCTGGCTTCCTCCTCTTAACTTTCAGGTCTCAGCTCAAACCCTGTGGGGACCCGCTCAGAAGCCCGGAGTCGGCATGAAGGTTATTTTAAGCTGAAAACATTTGAGATTCAACAGATGCAGAACAAATGCCTTCCTGGAGCCTCTCTTACCTGACTAAAAGCAGCAGCTTCTGGGAAATGGGGCGCCGTGAATTCCCTCGGTGGGCGTGCCCACTTCCAGGGGAGAGACTCACAGTGAACCCACTGGAATTCCCTTCTGGGGCTTTATGGCTCCAGAGAAGACCGCTCTCACCTGTCTCCACAAACATCGCCAACCTCCGTATCTTCCATTTGTTCTAATACCCACGTGTCCTTTCTGTAAACACCTATTTGTTCCTCCCTTCCCCTTGCTAAGGTAGCTGGGTAGACCTCTAACTTGAACCCTTGTGGAACTACCTGTTCCTTTGCCCGCACAGCCACCCGGGGCATGCCCACTCAACCCGCTCCTAGGAGAGATCCGCTGCGTCTGGGAAGCCCTTGTGAAGGGAAGATGAGGTGCAATTTGTTAAGAAGAGTGTTCACCAAGCGTCAGAACTTGACCTTCTCTGTCTCTGCAAAGCCTTCTAGACCAGCAAACTCCCTGGGGCCATGCAGCAAGCACCCAGCCCCCACGGCACCGCAGCAGCCGAAAAGCCAGGCCTGGAAAGCTTCCAGACACGCAGCCACCAGCAGCGATGCACTGATTTATGGGCTCTAATCTGCAATATTAATAGTAAACCGCATTACCCAGGTGTGTCAGCTCTCCCAGCCAACACCAGCAGTGGGATTAAGAGCTGGTTTCAGACAGCTGAGAGGGTGGAGGTGGCTGGGTGTGTGACCACTGGATTTCAGGTTGTTGTCCTGGAGCATTTATTGAGCACCTACTGCATGCAGGGCACGCTGGCTCAGGAATTAGCGAACCCGGCTCTGCTGTTTGCAGGATGGCAAGCACTTTGTTCCCCCTGGACCTCATTTCCTCAACTCTAACGTGGGGTCAGTGATGGTGATGGTGACGGTGACCGTTTCCACAGTAAGTGCTCACTCAGTGCTGTCCCTGGGTTCTTGCAAACGGTGGCTTTGAGCAAACGACGTGTAACCAAACCAATTTTACCACAGGCTAATCAATATAAGTCAGAGTTAAGTTCCTACGACATATTTCTGGTCACAAAGCGTCACCCAACTTCTAAATAAAGACCCCAAACACTTCTAATATCAGACATTAGAATAAATGTGAGCTAGCCACATATTTTAGAAAGATGAGTAAAAACAAGCAAGGTAATGCTTTACCAACCTGCTTACTTTAGTTCAGGCCAGGGGGTGGGCTGGGGGAGGGGTCAGTGGCTGGAGCCCATCCTGGCAGCTCAGGGCATAAGGCAAAACCTACCCTGCCATGGGAGGGAGAGCTGAAAGAAGTACTATTATTGTTACTGTTGTTATTAATCAGACATTCTCCTAGGCTCTCTCCCTCCTCCTCCGCACGCTTCGTGGGGCTGGCGTGCCGATCAGGAAGATAATGAGTACCTTGCGATCTCTCAAGACCCAGACAACTGTGCATTATATCATCATTAACATTATCAGAGACAATGATGTGAAGAAAAATTACAGCGAATGTTTCCCCACAACCACTGAGGGGGGTTTCGTCAAAGCGACACTCGTTCATCCTGCTGAGAGGGAGGTGGAAGGTCCAGGGCTCTGCTGTCTCCTGCAGGGAACATGACATTGTCCCGCTGCTTCCTGGATGTCACCAGAGGCGGCAGGCCCAGGGCAAGAGGGAGGGAAGAACAGCCGCCCCATTCATCACTTCCCATAGAACTAGGAGGCTCCCTCACGGCTGAAGGTGGAGCATAATTCCCTGCCCTTGCTTTTGGGTTAACCATGTGACTCACACTGGCCGACAGTGGGATGAAGTGATGGATGCATGGATGGATGTGGCTGGGCTCCCTCAGAACAAGCTTCTCTCTCAGATTTCTACCTGCCCGATTTCTACCTGCCCGCAGGTGCCTCTGAGAGAGAAGCTTGTTCTGAGGGAGCTTGCTGATCCCAAGGGGAGGAGGAGAGACTGTGGGGGCAAAGCCACCTCCAGTGAGCCCAGCCACATCAGCCAATCCCCCGCTGCAGACACCAGACATGGGAGCGAAATCAAAGCTCACTGTTGTTTGCCACTGAAGTTCTGATGTTGTTTGCTATGTAGCATTATTGTAGCCAAAGCGAACAGATACACCCCCTACCCAAGGACGTCCACTTGGATCTATGACACACAGTGGGGCTCAAATAGCAGTGAGGGCGCTCCCTGGAGCCCCATTGGGGACTTGGGGGTTGAGAATATGGCCACATGAATAGCCCCCAATAACCATATGACCTGGGAAGCTTCCTTGAGTCTCTGTCCCAGACTTTCATCTGTGAAATGGGAATAAAAATGTTTCCCTTAGGACTGCTTTGAGTATTAAATGAAAGTGGTGGAGAATAGCACCTGGAACATAGTAGGTGTCATGAAGTACTGGCTCCTTAGCAAATGGGGTGTTTGGAGGCCTCACACTGGTTAGGTTTCAGTATCGAGTGCCTCCTCTGTCCTGGGCACTCACCTCATTTTATAACTGAGGACATTAAAGCATTAACAGTCCTGTAAGTGGCCCGAGCACTACAGCAGGGAAGGCAGAATCAGGACTTGAACACGGGTCTCCTAACATTCAGAAAAGGGTGACATAGGACAGCCAGAGTTTGAGCAGATGGAGAGGCCACACCCCACCTCCACTTACCCACCATCCTTCCTGGGGCCCCAGGCCAGGCTCCCATCAGTACTATGTGGGTGGGTTCCAGGCTCCCTAGGGCCAGTAGTTGGTGGCTGACAAGGGTCCCCTTGAAGGTCCAGCCCACCCCGCACTTGTGTTCAGGAGCTGGGGTGAGCTCCTCCTATGCCCATTTCTCCCACCTACCTGTAAAGACGCCCACCTGCCTCCTTTGACTCCATTCTCCCAGGGCCTTTGCTGGAAACCTTTCTGGAACTTTAACAGCAGCTGGAGGTGAGCTACAGTCAGAGCTGTGCTTGCAGTTCTCCCTGAAATGAGCTTTGTGCTTCTCTCAAACCAAGCAATCATCTATCTATGCATCCATCCACGCACCCATCCATCCATCCATGCATGCATCCATCCATGGATCCATCATCCATCCATCCATCCATCCATCCATCCATCCATGCATCCATCCATGAATCCATCCTCCATCAATCCATTCATCCATCCATCCATCCATGTATCCATCCATGGATCCATCCCCCATCAATCCATTCATCCATCCATTCATCCATGCATCCATGCCTCCTCCATCCAGGCATCTATCCATCCATGCATTCATCCATGGATCCATCCCCCATCAATCCATTCAGCCATGCATCCATGCATTGATCCATCCACCCTTCCATCCATCTTAAATAGCTCCATGGAGCATAGTCTATGTGGCAGGAACTCTGCTAGACGCTGGGCTCACATTCTAATAGGGAGATACAAGGAAGAGAAAACCCTGTTGATAAATACGATCCATGTGGGTGGAGCACCAGATTATAACCTGTTGGTTCTTAATTCCTTTCCAGCGATGGAATGATAGTTGCCTTTTTCTGATGGCTCACTCTGTGCTGGACCTTTTTGACTTGCACGAACTCATCGCATCCTCACAACCGCCCCGTGAAGCCAGGCTGTTACAGCTACAGAGAAGCTACGCACTAGCTCAGGATCACACCACTTTTATGTCAAGGATTGCAAGAAACAAAGGCCAGGTTCTCTGGGCTCCAACAGCCTTCCAACACGCCCTCACCCCTTCCTTGTGTGGCTCATCCCTCCCACTTGCCTCTATACACACCCTCAGCTCCTAACGCGCCTTCTCCTCTGAGTGGCTCCTTTTTACAAAAAGCCTACAGGGGGCCAGGCAGCACCTCAGTACTCTATGTGTATGATTGGTTTTTAATACCTCCCACGAACTCCTCATGGTAGGTATTTTATTGATAAGCCATTCAAGTCTCAGAGAGGTGTATACCTTGTCTCTGGTCACACGAATGGTGAAGAATGGAGCTGGGATTGGAACCTTGGCCCCTTGACTCCAGCACCTGTGCTCCTTCGTCATCTCAGCTTGGTCCTCCCTCGGGTGAACTCCTACACATCCTTCAAGACCCACTCTAACTCCAACCTCTTCATGGATCATCTCTGAACTCTGAGGCATCGTTTTCCCACTTCTGTAGTCCCATTGTCCCTTTCATGCGATATTATCATGTGATTGATTGTTTACTTCTGCCTCTTTTCCCCTAGAAGTGAGCTCCCTGAAAGCGGGGCATGCCTGGCTGTACACCAATAAATACAATCTGGCCTCTCCCTGCAGAGACTGGGGCTCTGTGCATTTAATTTCACTTCTGATTTTAGACTCATTTAACCTGTTAGCCCATTTTTCCACTTATTTCTGCCATTTACCACTAATCCAGTTAGTGCGGAATGAGGAGTCAGTCCCAGCAGAGCTCAGGGAACAAGAGTTCTCAAGGCCAAGTCCAGCCCTTAGCAATGTTTCCAACTCTCCCTTCAACCCTTCAACCACTTCCTGCCCCTTTAACACTGTCCCCCGCAGACGCCCCGGGATCCTGGATTCCACCTGCCCCCCCTTATTAGGAGCACTGGCTGATCAGTAGTCACCACGTTAATGTCCCTGGAACATTCTTTCCAGGGACCTGCTTTCAATTCAGAAGGAACTGAGTGAACTGGCACTTGCCTGCATGTAGAGTGGGCTGAGGTGCGACTGTCGGGACCCCTTTCCCCCAGAAAACATATTAAATTACATTTTATAACCAAACTGCTATGAAGACAAGTATAGTCCAGGGTGAATTATATTCACTTCCCTCCTTCCTTCCTTCCCTTCTTCTTTTCTTCCTTCCTTCCTTCCTTCCTTCCTTCCTTCCTTCCTTCCTTCCTTCCTTCCTTCCTATTTCCTTCCTTCCTTCTTCCCTCCCTTCCCTCCCTCCCTCCTTCCTTCCATTCTTCCCTCCCTCCCTCCCTCCCTCCCTCCCCCTCTTTCTTTTCTGACAGGAGTTAGTTTTACTGCAGAAAAGCTGATTGGCAGAAGAAACAGCAATGGGCTGTGGAACCCTCTATTTCCAATATCTAGGGGCTGGGGTTCCCATACACAGCCCCCTACAACCCCAGATGCATTGTCCCCTTCAACAACAATCACTGCCCACCTCTGTTGTAGACCTGCCACTGGCCACAGAACAGACACAACTCTTCAGGGCGACGCCCATCAGGAAGTGCCAGGCTCTGTCTCCTACTCCCTCAGGCTCCTCCCCAGCCCGCACTGTGGGATGCTGACTGTGTGCAGGGGTGGTGAGGGCAGTGGCTAGTGGCAGGAGAAGGGGGTGGGGGGGGTAGAGAGGTGGGGGAGGGGGGAGGGGGTGAGGGGAGGGCAGGGGAAGGAAATAGCAACTGCAAACCTTGCTTGGGGAAGTGCAGCTCTGAAGAGGAGGGGAGAGAAAGGCGACAAAGCAAAGGAATTTTTGGTTACGTTGCTGTTTAGTTTTACCGGGAGTGACCCCCGTGTGGTGCGGTGGTACCACATTTGTCTTCATAGCCATGCAGTGATGGTGTGGCACGTGGTTAAATGTTCACAGCTTTGGCGTCAGCCAGACCTGCCTCCTCATTCCTCTAACTCGAGTGCCTTTAACTTCCCTAGCCTTCGACAAGTCACTCCTCTGAGCTCCAGCTCCTTTGTTGTAAAACAGGGAACATAACTTCTTCCTGCGCCATGTGGTTACCAGAGGGACCACATAACATCACGTGTGTGAGGCTCCTGGCAGCGTGCCTGGCACACAGCAAACCTCAGCAAGTGTTTGCTGTCAGGACAGGGGGAGCCGATGGGAGAGACCAACCGTGCAGAAGAGAGAGGGGGGACCATGGGGCCCAGCCCCTCGGCCAAGTCTCTGAATGGCTCCGCGTCTAACATAAGGCCTGGAGATTCTGGTGGCGATGGGTCTGCTGGTGTGTCAGGCAGTGCGGTCACAGGAGGTAGGACAGGAGCTGGGACTCCATGGGGCTCAGGGCACCGGCTGTAGACTGGGCTGGGACCCGCATATGCCCCTGATTGCTTAGCACATGTCCCTGTGGAGGTGACACAGGCCTAAGACTTGCTTTCACTGCTTCCTGGCAGCGAGGTTTGCGGGGGCAGCTAACTCTCCTCTCAGAGTTGTCAGTGGCCGCCTCATCCAGCACCAAGAACCTCAGCATTGTCAATGACCACATTGGCTCCGCTCAGGTCACGGGGGGCACCAGAAATGGGCTTTTTAAAAAAAACAAACAAACAACTATTTTTTATTTTTAAAAATTTATTTTTGCAATAGGAAGGGAGAGAGAGAGAGAGAGAATCTCCCATACACGCCCCATCCAGGAATCAAACCTGAAACCTGAGTATGTGCCCTGCCGGGAATCGAACCTGCCGCCTGTAGGTGCATGGATGCTTCCTGAGCACACCAGCCAGGCCAGAAGTGGGCTGCTGAGGTGAGAGGTGAAAGGACCAGGTAATTAAGAGGAGAGGAGAAGTGCGGGATCGCGGGGTTAAGCTGAGTAAGAAAATGGAGCGTCCGAGGTAGGAAGGTGCATCTTCAGATCAGCCTCCTCCTCTCCCTCCGCAGCCCCCAAGATCGCTCAGTGGCTGAAAGGCAACCGACTGACTGGACCAAAAGGGACAGAGGGATCGGCCTTGCGATGAGCTGTGACCACAACTCAGCATGGAACGTACCCAGCAGCGTAGTCATGACAATAATCATGGCGGCATCCAGCCCCTGGCCCGTTCATCACATCTTCTACTCCTGGAACAACTGCGGCTTCTAGTGAAGGGTCCACTTACGTGAGGCTTCACACATGGAACGGATTGGGGGAAGGTTTCTGACATTTTTCTTCGCAGGCCTCTGGGTGAGAGGCTGTCTCTGTAGCTGAAGAACAGCTGTGGCCACACTTTCAGCGCAGAGAATGGGCAGCTGAAACACTGCACAGGAAGCTGTCTGTCTGCTCCACACAGGGCTCCACACCAGGGTTCCGCACTAAGGGTTCCACACCAGGGGTTCCACACCAGGGTTCCACGCCAGGAGTTCCACACCAGGGGTTCCACACCAGGGTTCCACGCCAGGGGTTCCACACCAGGGTTCCACACCAGGGATTCCACACCAGGGTTCTACATCAGGGTTCCACACCAGGGCTCCACGCCAGGGGTTCCACACCAGGGTTCCATGCCAGGGGTTTCACACCAGGGCTCCACGCCAGGGGTTCCACACCAGGGTTCCATGCCAGGGGTTTCACACCAGGGTTCCACGCCAGGGGTTCCACACCAGGGTTCCACGCCAGGGGTTCCACACCAGGGTTCCATGCCAGGGGTTCCACACCAAGAGGTTCCACACCAGGGTTCCACACCAGGGGTTTCACACCACATCAGGATTCCAGCCCCATCACTAATCTGAGAAAAAAGTAGAACAGGAAAGAAGAAATGTTTTGGATCAAAACCAGACAGTTGCAACTGGATATTCCCGCCACCAGTAACTCCATGTTCTAGAAAGGTCTTTGATTTCAAAATATATAATGGTATCTTCATAGGCAATCATTTTGAAGAATTCTCCTTGGTGAAGCCAGTTAGACATCTGTTACATTCAGTAACTGGCCTCTTCTCCTTGAAGGTATATAATTCAAAAGGGCCTGGCCGGTGTGGCTCAGTGGTTTAGCATTGACTATGAACCAGGAGGTCACAGTTCGATTTCTGTTCAGGGCACATCACCAGGTTGCGGGCTTGATTCCCAGTTGGGGGCATGCAGGAGGCAGCTACTCAGTGATTCTCTCTCATCATTGATGTTTCTATCTCTCTCTCCCTTCCTCTCTGAAATCAATAAAATATCTACACTAATAAAAGGGAACCATGCAAATTGGTGTCACTCCGCTACGCCCACCAGCCAATTGGATGAGTATGCAAATTAACCCAATGAAGATGGCAGTTAATTTGCATATGCAGGCACCAAGTGAAGACTGAAGGCAGGCTCTGACGAGGCTTGGCTTCTCCGTGGTGGCCCAAGCGAGCGGCTGGAGCAAAAGGCCTGGGTCCCGGGTGCCAGAGGAAAACCGGTGCCGGCAGCTGGGGGAAGGGAAGGCCTATTGCATGAATCTCTTCCTGCAACCGGCCTCTAGTCTATGATAATAAAAGCATAGTATGCAAATTGACCAAACGGCTGAACAGCAGAACAATCATCCGGATGACCTTCCGGACGAAGCTGGGGCTGTGAGGGCTGAGCCTCTTGCACGAATTTCGTGCATCAGGCCTCTAGTATATATATAAAAAGGGAAGGACGGTTCTTCATAAACGGTGAGAATTCCATTTATGTTCTCTGGAATAATCCAGGAGGGAATGAGAAAGTGAATGGGAACGTGTATTCATCAGGGTGCTCTAGAGAAACACAGCCAGTAGGAGATGGATAGATAGATAACAGACAAAGAGACAGACAGGCAGATTCTGATTGAGAAGGTCTAGGAAAGGCCTGCAATATGCATTTATTAAAAAATGTTCCCTCCCAGGGCTTGAGGATGTTGGATGTGTGGTGTCTCTGGCAGGTGCTTCTGCATTGACTCAAACTCCAACTTCGCTGCTGGGAAGACTAAACAACACTCAGTCAGCCAATGGCCTAGGGTGACACAGAAAGCTTCTACCCCAGGACCATCATGAGGTGATAGTTTTTAAAAGTCCCTTCCAAATAAAGCAGCACTACCTCTGCCTGATTCCAGGGTGCCCACTCATTTCCCTCGTCCAATTCCTTCGTGGGAGCAGTTTCCGCAGCAGATGTTTTGGCGTCTGGGCAAGTCGAGCTCATCAGCAATGGCTCCAAGATGCAGATGAGAGATTCAGTCTGGGAGGCACTGGGATCAGGTCGCAGCAGCAGAATGTGGTGGGGACATGAGCAGGGTTCCAGGGGAGAGCTTCTCTCCTGTCCTTCCCAGCTCACGCTCAGGACAACATCCTTTCCTGGAAAAAAAAAATCACCCAGAGGACGTGTCAAAATGCAGATTTCTAGGCCCTGGCCTTCGCGCCTCTGATTCCTTCCGTCGGGTTGGAGCACTGAGAAGCTGCACTTCCAACAAGTTCCCAGGGGCTGCTGCTGGGCAGGGACCACACTCTCGGGGCGACTGCTGGAGATCACTGGCCACGACTCGCATGGGAGGTGAGATCTGAATTGGAGTCCTTTCTATGTGTATGCTCAGCTCCTGGCCCACATCGAGGTGTGACTGGCTGTGCGCAATCTTGAGAAAGTTCCCATTTTCTTTTAACGTTTTACTTTGAGAGAACTTTGGATGTCTAGTTAAATTGCAAAGGTCGTACAGAGAGTTCCCATGTACCTCTACCCAACCTCCCTGCATGCTAACATCTTACATAACCACAGAGCAGCCATCAAAACCAAGAATTCGACCTTCAGGTGACTAACTAGACTACACATTGTTGGGTTTCACCCCGGCTTTCCCACTAACGTCCTTTTCGAGATCCATCCAGTCCAGGCTCCCGTGTTGAATTTGGTCGCCACGCCTCGGTCTCCTCCCACCTGGGACAGCACACCCGTCTTTCTGTCTCTCGTTAGCTTGACAGCTCTATCCGGTAGGACGCCTCTCACTTGGTCTGTGGTTTTCTCACGATTAGACTAAGTTATCAGTTCCTGGGAAGGGTGTCACAGAGGTGCTGTGCTCTGTTCAGGGCACCGCTTCCGGCGATGCAGGACATCGGCCTGTGCGACTGGTGATGGTAACGCGCTTGGTTAATGCGGTGTCTGCCAGAATGCTACACGGGGAAGTTGCTATTTTTCCCTTTGTAATTACTAGATGTTTTGGCGGCGATCCACTGGGACTACAAATATTTCAATTCTGCTTAAATGTGAACATCACTGCCCTAACCGGTTTGGCCCAGTGGGTAGAGCGTCGGCCTGTGGACTCAGGGGTCCCAAGGGCATGTACCTTGGTTGTGGGCACATCCCCAGTAGGAGGTGTGCAGGAGGCAGTTGATCGATGTTTCCTTCTCATCGATGTTTCTGACTTCTATCCCTCTCCCTTCCTCACTGTAAAAAATCAATTAAAAAATATATATATTTTTTAAAAAGTGAACATCACTAATGTTAGCGGCCGCCAGTGGATTTCTTGGGCAGCAACCATTACCTTGACGTTCTGATGGAAGCTGTTTCCCTGGCCCCGGCTATGTTTACCCACTGGAATGCTTCCTCACAGAAGAGGTGTCTCTCCCAGGGTTGCAGATCTCTGACGTTGGAGCTGCAGAGCCCCACAATCTAAGCCCAGGGCTGCTACTTCACACACTTCTGCTGCTGGGCACGTCCGACCTCGTGAAGAAAATAGTTGTGTTTGCCAGCTGGAAGAAAAGGCAGCTCAGCCCGAAGAGGGCGCCGTTGCAGGAGGGCTCCGCGTGGTGTGGAGCCTGGACGAAGAGCCCGACTTCCCCAAATGGAGACCTGGGCTCCCCTCGCTGTACCCCATGGGCCCTGAGAGCTCAGACAAGGAGCAGCCCCTTCGTGCCTGTTTCCTTGTGTGAAAACAAGGTGGTTGGATGCAATGGTCCCTAACGGTCGTCCCAACTCTGATGGTTTCTGCCCAACATTTCAGTTTCATTGGGTATCGGTTTCCCCCCTTATCTTCTTCTTTTTTAAAAGAATCCTCATCTGTGGCTATTTTCTCATTGCTTTTAGATAGAGTGGAAAGGACGGGGGGGGGGGGGGGGGGGGGGGGGGGGGGGGGGGGGGGAGGCGGGAGTGAGAGGGAGAGAGAGAAACATGGATGTGAGACAAACCAAATGGTTGCCTCCTGCTGCACGCGCCCTGGCTGGGGCTGGGGATGGAGCCTGCAACTGAGGTACAATGTGCCCTTGACCGGGAATTGAACCCGAGAGCACTCCGTGTGCAGGCCGCGCTCTAACCACTGAGCCCCCGGCCAGGGCCCCTTTATCTTCTTTATCGCACCCGTTCTTCCCTCATCGCTTCGGGAAGAACTGTGTGCACCCTCCTTATCATATAAAAACAACAGCTATCTCTTCCTAACTGTGCTCTCGTCCCTAAAACGTTCCCTCCTGCCGACGGGAAGATGAATAGCCCTTGTTCCTAGCGTGGACATGTTAACTACTTGGGAGGTTATGCATCTAGGTTGTTACAATCCCAAAAGGCAGAACTGAACAGATCCCACAAGGAAAGCCACCTTTTATTTTCTGGCCTAGAATGTTTCTCCAGCCATGAATCCAAGATGAGGCTCATATCTCCAAAGGTTCATTTCCTGCTTCCTTTGCCTCTGAGTGCAATAAACGCCTTTTTCGTTGGACACCCCACTCCTCCCCCTCTCCCTCCCCCTCCACAAGGAGCAGCCGTGGACTCTTAGTTAATAAAACGAGGGTTTATTGAGTTTCCAGTTCTAACAAATAGTCAGCCATGATCTCTGCAATGAGCCCCCAGGAATGGTAAGACCGAAGTGGTCCCTGTGACAGCTGACGGGGAGAAAGTCCAATCATATTCTTTAGTCTCAAAGGTGAGGCTCCCCCACCTCTTCGCTGCTGAATTTCAGGTTCTTAGCACACGGAGGTCCCAAAGACACTTTGGCCAAGCATTAAGATCTAAAAAAAAAAAGGGGGGGGGGAGCAAAAAGCAGAGAACTAGGTAAAGTGTAAAACAGATGGTGGCCTTGGCCGTGGCATCGCAGGGCAACCTGCTCTGAGGGCAGCCGGAGCCCAGACTTGCCACACGCCTCCCCTGCTTGTGGCGAGGGGTCGGGGAGGAGGTGAACCCGCCATGCAGGGTTCCAGGAGGAAATCAGGATCTGGAGGGTTTTTATTTCCACTGGAAGGTCAGAGCAGCAGGAAATCAAGGCAAATAGTTAAAACCCTGGAGCAGGAGGAGCAAAGAAACAGCCCACCGTCTTGGGCTGCTCTGTGATTTGTGTTTAGAAGACCGAATTTAAATGAAGAGAATAAGGACAAGGAGGAAGTCATCGAGGCTCCTGCTTCTGTTGGAGCCCAAACAAGCTGGGCTTCAAGGAGCCAGAGGCACAGCCCAGGACGAGCCCAGCCACCGGCAGAGCCCAGCTCCGCGATGCTCCTCTTCCGGCCACTCCCCCCTCGGCCTCCTGGGTCCTACCTGTCCCCACTGGTCTCTGCCAGCCTGTTGTTCATGATGGCAAAGGCCCCCACACCCCCCGAGAACTCGCTGTCCCGAGGCTGTGTCCCGTTGGCCGACTCGGACAGCTGCTTCTGCGGGATGGCCAGCGACACCTTGTTGGTGGCCAGGAAGTCCTTCATGGAGATCGTCTCCTCCGAGGGGCGCCGCCCGCCCGCCTCGCTCTCCATCGCCACGCCCGTTTCCACGGGGACGTTGCCTGGCATGATCACGTTCCTCCGTGCCCGTGGGAGGCCACCCTGGCACCGCCGGCAGCACCCGCTGTCCATTTTCCTCAGGATCCAGTTGACCGACTGTTTGATGAGGATGGAGATGACATTGAACAAGGAGTAGATGCAGCAGACGCCCATGAGGATGAAGGCGAAGTTGGCAAAGCGGTAGAGGCCCTGGCTCTCGTACATGGCGTTCTGGCTGCTGACCAGGTCCCCGAAGCCGATGGTGCTGAACGCCACGAAGCAGAAGTAGAGGGAGTCGAAGTAGCTCCAGCCCTCGATGCAGGTGTACATGGCCGAGGCACAGCAGGAGATGAGGAGGGAGGCTAGGCACAGGATCAGCATGACGTAGTACACGGAGGGCTTCCAGCCCGCCAGGCCGCCCCCCGCCCCGCAGAGGCCCGGGTTCTTGGGGCTCTCCCGGGGCAGGGCCCCCTCTCTCTGGAGCTGCTGTTGGTGGCAGGACTTCATGATGTAGGCGATGACGGTGATCAGCCGCTCCAGGAAGAGGTTGAAGAACAAGATGGTGCTTGCACACCCAATGAGGCCATAGAAGATCAGAAAGATTTTTCCTCCTACTGTCGCGGGCGTCGTCATCCCAAACCCTGCGGGAGACAAAAGTCAGAGGAGAGACGCGTGAGGGAGAGCTGTTCTGTGGATGGGGTCAGGGTCTTGGCTCTGACGTGGGCCAAGGACCCACAGAAACAGTTGCACCGAAGCCCCCAGGCCTCATCTTCCTAGGAACTCGAGGGCAAGACCTCGCTGCCTTTGAAGACGCTACATGTTGTTCAGAGACGAGCCACAGAGCAAATCAGGAAAAGGCACCTTGTCCTCCAGGTGGGCGTGGTCAGTGCCAATGGCTTGGTGATGGGTAGGTGGGCTGATTTCCGCCTCCCCTCCCCACTCTGCTGGACATCCTAGTACAGTACAGAATCTGAACAGCCATACTCGACAGATGTTGTTCAGAGAGATAAACAAAGGGCTTATACAGACTCATCAAAATTCATATTGAGTGCCATTCAGGGAATGAGGGATCGAGCTGTGGAAAAGACAGACCTGGGCCCTGTCCTCAGGGAGCTCTCGTCCAGTGAGGCGATGACTAATACTGTGTGGTAGGCCTCGCGCTGGAGGGGGTGAAGGATCTCAGGGGAGCTGCTCAGAGGGGAGCCCATTTCAGAATTGGGGTTCTGGAAAGATGACGCATGAAGACTTGAAAGCTAAAGAGAAGTTAGGTAGAAAAGGAGGGTATGTGTGTGCATGTGTGTTGTGTGCATGTGAATGAGTGATGATGAAGATGATGGTGGTGGGGATGGGGCTGTTCCAGGCAGAGATACAGCAGTTATCAGCATATGTAGAGTTGAGATATTTGCTCAACATTTTTCAAACAAAATTCTTCCCATGTACACCTCATGCTCTGGAAGTGAACACTGAGGTGTTGGCTGATAGAATATAAAATGTCTCTCTTGCGTTTGTCTTTTCCTGTTCACGATTTCCACCTTCTTGACCTTCCTACCCAGGCATACAGACAAGTTACTAAGAATTCAGCTGTGGGACACTGGATGTCATTAAGAAAAATGAGAAACAGAAAACAGAGCAGTGATGCGCTTGCCGAGAATCAGAAGAGAGTTTTCTCGTGTAGCATGAGATTCAAATGGGCACTCCTTCTTTTCCGAAATCCTCCTATCCGATCCTGAAGGTGACAATTATTTTTCTTGTGTAGAGTGGGGCAGATCTCAGCCACAGGTAATAGTAATAATGTATTATTATTAATTTAAAATAGGTTTTTTTTTCATTTCAGAGAGAGGAAGGGAGAGGGAGAGAGAGGGGGGGAATATCAATGATGAGAGAGAATCATTGATCAGCTGCCTCCTGCCAGCCCTACACTGGAGATCGAGCCCACAAGCTGAGCATGTGCCCTGATGGGGAGTCCAACCATGACCTCCTAGTTCATGGGTCAGTGCTCAATCACTGGCTGGACAGCAGTAATTATTGAGTTAAGTTCATCTGTTAAGAGGTCTGAGTCACACAAAGATGACCTGTCCGAGGTCCTGGCTTTCAAGGAGCGCAGCTTTTAGGCACAGATAAACTACCATCTACAGAACAAGGCCCTGTGAGTCAAGAGCCAGCATGAAGTCACGATGGGGGTCCCCTGCCATCAGGGTCCTGAACGCAGCCTCGCCCTGGACTAGTGACTTGCGCACACACAGGTGTGTTGCTGAAGCCCATGCGTAAGCTTGACAAACGGATTTTCCTGTGAATGAGATGTCCAGTGATTTTGCCACATGTTCCAGGGATTTAAAATTTCTAGACTCACCTAACCAGTTTGGCTCGGTGGATAGAGCGTCGGCCTGCAGACTGAAGGGTTCCAGATTCTGGTCAAGGGCATGTACCTTGGTTGCGGGCACATCCCCAGTAGGAGGTGTGCAGGAGGCGGCTGATTGACGTTTCTCTCTCATCAATGTTTCTAACTCTCTATCTCTCTCCCTTCCTTTCTGTAAAAAATCAATAACATTTATTTTAAAAAATTTCTAGACTTGACCTTGTTTATTTGGTTTTAAAACATTTGATTTTATTAAAGAAAGGGTAATCCATGACTTTTGATCACCTCCTGCATTTGATTGATCACTGCCATCTTTCCAATCAGCAAACATAACAGAAAATGGGGGTGTTCCCAGGAGCAATGGCAGACAGCCTCCTCATGTTTGCGCGTGGAGGTGTTTTCATAGGCATTACCCCTCTCGGAGCTTAGACGTGTGTAAGCTGACAATGCAGGCTTTTCCAGAGAAAGCCGCCCCTTTCTTGAGCTCAGAATACTGAGCACTGAGGATGCCTTGGACTGAGAATGATCAGCCTCAGGGTCCTCCTTGGTGGAGGGAAAGGACACAGGCGTGCGTGACCAAGGCCTGTGCTCTGCCGGGTGCCACTGACCCTTCACCCCCATGCTGGGGAGCTGGGTGTTAGTTTCCAGTCCGTTGGCCTCATTGGACGAATGAGAAAAAGAGCAATTCAGTCACTTTACCTAAATTCAGGACCTAGATGTGTCTCATTTCCCAGGCCTGTGCTCTTTCCTCTTGACTCTGCTGAGTGAGTGCAAGCGACTGTCAGGGGTACACACTGGAAGCAGAGCTGAGGGAGGGAAATGGACCAAGCATCTGTAGTTCCATGCTTGACACAGACACCCACGCTGCAGTGGCTGCCAAATCTGACACCAAACTCAGGAGACTGGCTGTCATCAGAAGCCAAAACCCTACAGTTGTCACTAAAACATACATCTCAACATGCATTCATGCCTCTTCCAACAGGTGATGTAAATACGTCAGTTTAAACACCTGTCATGCTCCATGCGTTTCGGTCTCCCTCCATTTCACAGGCACAGAAATGAATGGATTGTCACAGGAGCTGCTTCTCAATGCACAATGTATTCCCTGTGCTTCCAGCCTGAGGCCATCTGGTTTGTGTCCAACCCCTGAGTCTGGGAGAAGGTGAGCCAGCTGACTGGGGACCAAAGGTGCACAAGTCTAGTTTGAAGGCTGCGGAAGCTCACCTGGCAGTTCATGGCAGTCTAACTCCGCAGAACCATTTCCGACCTGTTTTATGTGACCACGACCCCCAGGCAACTCCCTGGGGTCCTTGGGGCCAGGACTGAAACAACCAGGGACCGCCAGGGTCCCAAAAGAGCCCTTCATTAAGACCAAGAAGAGAGGTATCCTAGTAGGCCTGCAGTCTCCACCCTTTTATGCAGATATTGTCCACTCCACAGTCTTAAAAAAAACAACTCAAGGTAAAAAGATGTAAAAGCTTTGTGTTATATTTTTCAAACACAAAGGTAGAGAGAATCTCTCTATATAAAAAACCTAAGCGACCATTTGGCTTTTCAACCAGTAGCCATGACGTGCACTGACCACCAGGGGGGCAGATGCTCAATGCACAGGCATGCAAACATGGGATAGACTGATGAATCTCAGAGAGAAGGGGTGTGGGGGGAGTGTGGGAAGAGATTAACCAAAGATCTTATATGCATGGATTCGCACACCAGTGGGGTCCCTGAGCCTGGCCTGCATGGATTGGACTGAATCTATGCTCCGGGCCTCCAACATCCCCTGAGGGCACAGGCCAGGCCGAGGGACCCCACCGGTGCACTAATCTGTGCACTAATCTGTGTACCGGCCTCTAGTACTATAATAAATGCTCGTTTCCCAGTTCTAGCAATTGCCAACATTTTTGCCAATCATTAGCCCAGCCCACCCCCTTAATTTACCAGATTCAATTTTAAAGTAAACCCCAGAAGTTCCCATTTCATCCACTAATAACAATGCAACTGTAACTGGCAAAGACTTTCTGCTCCCAAAAGAACCTCTCTGCCATTATCACAACCTTCACAATGGACACTAATTCCTTAACACCAAATAATACCCTTTCGTATTCAAGTTTCTCAAAATGACTTTTTTTATAGATCATCTGTAGAATTCAAGATCCTAACAAGGTCCACACATTTTATCTTTTGTCAACAGTCTCTCTCTCTCTCTCTCTCTCTCTCTCTCT
>PVJC01000636.1:0-115752 GCA_004026665.1 Murina feae | reverse complement strand
GCATATATATTATAGTTCATATAACCTTCTGTATCATATTTTCAGCCAGACAGAAATCACTTTCATCTTTTCCGGCGGAAGTCGGTTAGAAGTTACCATCTCCCCTGGGTTAACATGTAACTTCACAGAAGCTGGTCCTGGAAGGTCAAGCAGGCCCGGGGCACCAGCGCTGTCCTCAAATTCCAACGTGAACGAGACCGAGACCACAAGGAACCCGATCACAGGGCGGTTCTGAACAGCCAGGCAGGCGGGGGCTGGGACGCGCCATGGCCAGTAGCCCCCGGGCAGGCCCGTGCTGCTGGGCCGTGGCCACACCAGGAGAAAGGGATGGAGGATGCTCTCAGATGCCCGGTAGGACAACTTTTTGCCTGGTGGTAACACGGGGGAAATAATAAATGTTCTAACGGTGAGTGAAGAAAATCAGGATATCAATTTAATATACAGAAGACTTCAGCTTTGCAAAACAAAACAAAACAAAACAAAACAAAAAAACACCACACAGTAGAAACATTTAAAAGTAAAAGGTGGTTTCTGAGATGATGGTTGCTTTTCTCATTTCTATTTCTTACTATTAAAAATGTTTTTCGCCGTAACCGGTTTGGACAGAGTGTCGGCCTTCAGACTGAAAGGTCCCGGGTTCGATTCCGGTCAAGGGCATGTACCTTGGTTGCGGGCACATCCCCAGTAGGAGGTGTGCAAGAGGTGGCTCATCGATGTTTCTCTCTCATCGATGTTTCTAACTATCTCTCTTCCTTCCTCTCTGTAAAAAAATCAATAAAATATATTTAAAAAATGTTTTTCACAAGAGCCAAGTTAAACAAAATTAAAAAGAGAGGCTCTGACCCAGTACCCCCTCTTCCAAGGAGCCTGCCCACTCCTCTCTTCAGCAGAATTAATAATTCTCGGAGCTTCTGGAAACATGGCAATTTCCAGCACTTTTAGCAGAGAAAGCCCTCCTAGAGCATCTCAATGTATAAAACAAAAAAATGTGGATTCTCTGGCTGTAAAGATGGGTAGCCAGAGCCCTGCCTGCTCAGCCCCCTCCCAGGCCTATCACCCTCCAACCCCACTTCCACCCTAGCCCCAGCCCCCCCTGAGCCAACTCAAGGGAACCCCCAGCTCCACAAAGCTTAGCTGTAAAACCAGTGAGCGCCTCACAGTCCCAGTTCTAAGTCCTTCTCACGGAAAGGTAATGATATATCCTCCTGTCTGCAAACTCCAGCAAACTGTGAGTTCTTCGAGGACAAGGGGTCAGGTGCGTGCCCTCCTGTCACCTACACACGGCAGGGGTGCATGCCGTGACTCATGAGGGCACAAATTAGTGAAGTCAGCGTCGTCTACCAGAACATCAGAGGAAGCATGGGTGTGACTCAGTCTGCAACCAAAGAGAAGATGGGACCAGGAGCTGGAGTCTCTGTGCTTCTCCCCTCTCTACTTCAAAGATGCATCTGCAAATGTTATTTCTTTGGGAGAAGTCCTGGCCATCCATTTATCCACCTGCCCATCCACCGACTCATCTGTTGGTCCAACCACCCACCCACCTGTCCATTCATCCACTTGACAAATGTGCATGTAGCACCTACTGTTGCGAAGGACTGTGGGGACTCGCTGATGAGTAAAACAGGCAATCTTTGCTCTCGTGGAGTGTTCTGCTGATAGACAATACTGGCCAGAGAGACACATGCACACAAACGTGTAACCTGGAAAGTGGCCCCCGGAGAGGGTCATGGTTATAAAGGCCTGAGCGAGGCACGGCGGTCGGAAAGCGTTCCATGCTGGACAGCTTGAGTTGTGAGTTAGAGGTTAAGTGGATGTGAGCCTGGAGCAAACAGGTTGAACCAGAAGCCACAGGAAGGAAGTTGTTCAAGATGAGGCTGGGCAGCTAGGCAAGGCTGCAGCCACGGTAAGAATTATGTGCTCCAGCTCAGGAAAACGGGAGGCTGTGGAGGGTTTTCAGCAGGCGAGTGACATGGTTGCAAAGAGGCCTCTGGCTGCAAAACGGATGCAGAGTAGAAGGGAGAACTTTATGTGGGGGCTCAAGGACCAAACAGCCCCAGGAAGAGGGCTGCAGGGCAAGTGGCTTCCCCAGGTGGCAGAAGAAGAGTGAGGATGCAGGGGGAGGGGTCCTGATAGTCTGAGAGGGTGGCAGGAGGCAGACAGACGAGGTAGGCAGAGGTTCTGACCAGCGACAGGGTAAATGCTGGCATGGTTGTGGTCTGAAGCTGGAGGGCTTATGTGTTGGATGCCAACGCCTAGAACAAGATAACGAGGCTGCCTGAGGATTTGCTTCAACGGAGCCTTCGAAAAGGACAGATCCAGGCGCTGGGGCTCCTGCCTGCCGCCGTAAAGCCTAACACACCTGCAGTTGGCAAGCTGGTGTCAGGAAACAACCGGGAGCCCACTTCCAGGCCGAGGCAGCTGGCGAACCTAAACCACAGGGCTTCACTTCTGTGTTTCCAGAAGCTTCCACATTCTGACCACTGGAACTATGCCTAATGTCACAGCTAGAAATGCTCTGGTCTCCATAAGGCCTGAGGGCATGACCGCAATGGGGCCCAACTGTTCCAAGCTGGGGGGGTCAGTTTAGTCAGTACGACCACCCCACACCCACACCAGGGGAGGGTCAATGGGCTAGAGGTCAATTACAACAGCAAGACCCTCTCTGCAGCCAAGTAAAAAGTGCAAAGAGAAGAAGAGCATGTGGGGCAATGAAAGGTCATTTTCACCTGCTTCTGATGACACCTAATAGCCAGGGAGGGGGTGCGGGGAAGGGCGTGGGGGCTGGGAGAAAGGGTCTTAGCCCAACCTTATCTTCAATTGCTCTCGGATCATAGCCTCCAGAAAGCATATCAGCGGTGGGGGGGGAGGTGAGAGGCTCCTGGAGACGACATCAACGAGCAGAAAATAAACTGTGCATCTGGCAAGACCTACGCTGCAAGTCTGCGCTGAGATAAACAGACGTCAGCCTCGCTCATGCCTGTCGGGGACCCGGGTCCAGAAATTCCTCGACCTGCTAGAATCTGCGGAGGAATAAGCCGGGCGGGCGGGCGGGCGGGCGCTGAGTCCTTTGTGGACAAGAACGGGGCACATCTGCCGAGCACTCGCGACGTGCCAAGCTCTGGGCCGAGAGGCTTCACTTCTATTCATCCTGCGAGTCCTCAGAACCGCTCTTTAAAGGGAGGAGGAGAGGGCCCCTCCTTGACCTCAAGCTGCCCAGGGCCCTGAAGGAGCCTCAAGTCTCCTCTTGATGAGTAGGTTGCATCTGCGCAGGGACCTGGCCACAGAGGGACGAGTTCCAGAATCAACAGGCACCTCAGTCTGAACATGATGTGCTTCTGAGGCTACCACAGCCAAGGGCGCTCCCAAGACAAAGGGCCAGCTGTCTTCCACCCCAGACCGTGATGCTGACCTCCTGCTCAGAACGGATCTCGTCGCGTGTGGGCGCGGGGCGACGGGACGGCACAGGTCAGAGGGTCGAGGGATCAAAGAAGCCTCGGGTCTTGCAGTCGGGCAGGGCTGGCTCTTCCACGGACATGCTGTGGCACCTCTGGCCGGCAGTCTCCTCGCCTCCTGGAGCCTCAGTTTCCCCAAGAGAAAATGGGAGCAGTGATGCCTAGTTTACAGGGATGACGTGGGAGTGATGGGAGAGCATTCCATCGAACGGCCCATCCTGTCTTTGCCATCTTTGTGTGCCACGAGACCCACTATTATGTGAATGGTGGGCGCACTAGACAAGGGCTTTGCATCGAGATGATGGAGCTTGCCCCAAGGTTAGTGCCAGTGCCGTGGTGGAGATGGTGAACAAGGACTCTAGCTCAGATGGGAGCCCTAAGGAGAGCTGGAGCCTCCTCCTCTGTGTGGCTCAGGGCGAGGCTATGCTACAACAGCCAGAAATGCCAGTGGCCAGCTCTCCTCGGGGACGGGAACCCAGGATGGCTGTGTCCACGGCATCGGCCAGGCTCTTCCCGCGTCCTCACAGCCCGTGGCCCTGGACCCCCGGTTTTTTGACTCCTCTTACACCCCCATTCTGGTTCTCCAGCCTCCCTGGCAATTCTGAGAGCTACCAGGTATCCTTCTCATCCCTCTGGTTCTGCCCAAATGAGACAGAGTTGGCCTCGCCGCCTATTTGCACCTAAGACCTCAGCCTATGCACAAACCCCACGTGCCAAGGACTCACTCCTTTCTCGTGGGTTTATGTGTTTCTCGTACATTCTGCCATTTTAGAATATCAAGAAGATGGACTTGCTAGGTAATTCATGTAAGCTCCTCACCTGGCTTGAGAAGAAAGTGTGGGTGGTACTTGCAGCAGCAGAACGGAGCCTGTAGCTTCCTGGTTCGCCCTGGGGAAGTTTCTAACCCCAGTTGTTGGCAACTCTCCCCGAAATGAAGAAGGTCAGGTTGACTAGACTAGGAAATTCAACGTATTATTGGCATCTAATGCTGCCCCCCAGGTCTCAGCCGGGACTCTCAGGCTTGGGTCTATACAAAGTAAGCTTGGTGTGGTTGGTCTCGGACACATGCTAACATCCAGATCTATTTCTTTCTTTTTAAATATTTTTATTGATTTCAGAGAGGAAGGGAAAGGGAGAGAGGGATAGAAACATCGATGATGACAGAGAATCATTGATTGGCTGCCTCTGGCACACCCCCACCCTGGGGATCAAGCCCACAACCCAGGTATGTGCCATTGGCCAGAATTGAACCTGGGACCCTTCAGTCTGCAGGCCGACGCTCTATCCACTGAGCCAAACCAGCTAGGGCCAGATCTATTTCTTAATAAATAGCGCAAATGCCTCAAGACCTACATGCTCTGTACCGCGTGACATTCCATGGCATAACAAGACACAAAGGGCCACAGGGAAGTTGCTGGATTTCCCTGTCAGCTAAGCTGACCACCATGTAAACCTGATGTGATTAAAAAGCTGACTGTTATGTGGAATCTAATGAACAAAATAAACTGATGAACAAAATAGACCCGGAGACATAGAAGCATGGAACAGACTGACAAATCTCAGAGGGAAGGTGGGGAGAGGTTAACTGGGAAACTTCTATGCATATATGCATAGCCCCTGGACACAGACAATAGTGTAGCAAAGGCCTGGGAGGGGCAGG
This sequence comes from Murina feae, assembly GCA_004026665.1. Classification (NCBI taxonomy): domain Eukaryota; kingdom Metazoa; phylum Chordata; class Mammalia; order Chiroptera; family Vespertilionidae; genus Murina; species Murina feae. The sequence continues at coordinate 110,640 of PVJC01000636.1, read as the reverse complement.
TGCAGGGTGGAGGGGGGTCGATGGGAAAAGAAGGGGGGACATCTGTAATACTCTCTATAACAAAGATAAATTAAAACCCACACATTGTTTTCTCTTCTCACCCCCACCCTGCTCGAGACCAGCTGCAAGCACATTTCCTGTTCATTCCAAAGCCGTAACAATGTGGGTCCTAATCTAAAATCCTGGGACATTCTGCCTGATTGAAATTTGGTAGCTACCCTCTATGGAAATTTCCCCTCCGAGGGACAACCGACAGAGAGCCAGGCATTCGGAAGGACCACGCAGGAAAGAACGAGTTTGTTCTAAAAAGGCAAACCTTCCTTCTCAGAGAAGATTTTTCTCTTTTTCCTGCCAGGAAAGCTGAGAACAGATGGTAGAACTCCATTGAAGCTCCTGGATTGAAACAGCCAAATCAGGGGAAGGCGGGAGAAGGGGGCAGGCGCTGTGAACGACGCCGATGTTACTCTTTTCTTGGGAGTACTGCAAAAATCAGTTGCAATGACAACCTCTTCCAAAGAACTCTCAATAGTGAAAGTGTCACCTCCGTGCGCCCAATGGAGCGGTAAGGAATGGAAGTGGTGTTCTGGGGTGTACACCATCCAACAACAGGATGTTCGGCAATGTCTTCCTGCATCCCACACACTGCTCATTCCAGAAAATTGAGGGCCCCGTTCCCAGGGACAGATTTAAAAAAAAAAAAATCTACACAAGGGATTCTACCTGCAGAGAACCTGTTCATTACTTCCATTAGATCTTTAAAAAGTTATATTCATTTTAAAAAAAATATATATTTTATTGATTTTTTTACAGAGAGGAAGGGAGAGGGATAGTGAGTTAGAAACATCGATAAGAAACAGAAACATTGATCAGCGGCCTCCTGCACACACTCCCCACTGGGGATGTGCCCGCAACCAAGGTACATGCCCTTGACCGGAATCGAACCTGGGACCCTTCAGTCTGAGGGCCGACACTCTGTCCACTGAGTCAAACTGGTTAGGGCTTGATTTTTTTTTTTTAAGAGAGAGAGAAAGGATATGAGAGAGAGAGAGAGAGAGAGAGAGAGAGAGAGAGAGGAAGAGAGAGAGAACACACACCAATTTGTTGTTCCACCTATTTATGTGTCCATTGGTTGATTCTTTCTGTGCCCGACTAGGGATCGAACCTGCAACCTGGGCATATCTGGAGGATGCTCTAACCAACTGAGCAGCGGGCCAGGGCGCTCCCATGAGCTCTTGGCTGGGAGCACTGTGGCCGCCACTACATTCCAAGCCCCTCGTGTCGGGCTGTATGTTGTTCTATGAGACTCTCTAACCGGCGCTATGACCATGAGCGTGCATCGCCCTTCTCCTTCACATCCTGGGCGAAGGTCTGACTTAGCGGTGACGTGGCCCAAAGACAAGAGCAAAAGGCACCAGCCAACCCGACAGATTGCACCTGCCAGGAAAAGGGGCCGCGGGCAGTGAAGGATGCCAGCGAGACCCCGCCCCGTCCCATCCGCTTTCTGCTGGTAAAACGACTGCGTGGATGGTTCCCCAGTGTGGAGAGAGGAGGAAAGCTGCACACCGGACAGGCCTTCCCCCGCTGAGCCCGGGTCGGCCAGGCCCTGGGCAGCTTTGACTTCCTCACCGTCCACAGTTTCACGGGGAAGTCCCTCCATCCCAGCTGGTGGCCCGTCTCCTGCTCACCACCACTGGCGGCAGGACTGAGACGTCACTAAAGTCCCTGGAGACTGGTTTCTGCTCGGACCCTTCCCAACCAGGGCTTTGGCCCAATCCCATCCTAACATTTAGACATGTGGTGTCTCCACTGTCATCAGGAAATAAGTCAACAATCTCACCAGACCATATTTTTCCATTGAATTTTAGAGAGAGTGGACGAGAGGGGGAGAGACAAGAGAGAAACATCGATGTGAGAGAGATGCATCGATCGGTTGTCAGTGCATCCTGACCAGGGCTGGGGATCAAGCCTGCAACCGAGGTACATGCCCTTGACTGGAATCAAACCCGGGACCCTTCAGTCCTTGGGCCGATGCTCTATTCACTGAGCCACACCGGCTAGGGCCTTTTGTTGTTTTTGTAAATAAAAAAATCTTTATGAACATACCACTTCTGTAAATGTGTCCCAGGAGCACTGACTCTTCCAAGAGAAGGTCAGAGGGTCGAGTCTCCCTTGACACAAGGCAAATTCCAGGGAAGGAGATGCAAAAAGGTGGCATCCTCACCCGGCTCATTGGCAAAACCAGTTCACAGGCTGCTGTCTCCCCTTCTCGTGTGCCAGGGAGCTGAGTGTGGGTGTCAAAGGGTGAGCTTCCCCCCCCACCTGAGGAAAAGGCAGCAAAAAGCCAAGGCCATGCTTCTCCTCCAGCCTCTCCCCTACCCAGTGTCCTGATGGGTGCTATTGGCAGGTCTCTGAGGCCTGCAAGCCAACTGCCTTTTATGGAGAACCGGGGGTAGGTGGGAACGCAAGAGAAGGCTCTGGGCTTGGCGATTTGGACGAATCCTCTCTGAGTTACTCGGACAATTTGTTTTCCTCCAGGGCTTATCCATGGAGCAAATTCATGGGGGAGGCAGCTGAGGTTGCAGGGAAAGGTCTGCGGAGGATAAAAATAGCCTTGGCTTCAGCATGGAAACCCAAGCCCTGTCACAGGTCCTTCCAGACGCTTTTTCCTTTGGCGGGTCATGGCGGGGAGCCTTCACTTCAGGATGGATTCCTAAAGAACAATGCTGTCCTGACAAGGGCAGGCCGCAAAGTCCTCCCGGGGGCCGGGGGCCGAGGCAGGCATGGTCCTGGGCCTACCACAAAGCCAGCTTCTTGGCTCAGGGACCATGTTTACCCTCAAATTCCAGCACCAAGCCACCCAGATTCCCACACCCTTGAGGAGGGCGGTCCCAGCCGGGAGGGGGTAGGGGAGGGGGAAGAAGACAGGGGCTGACTCACCATCATCTCCTCTGGGTTCCCAGTGGCGATCTCCACCACCCTCAGGGCAGGGTCCACTTTCACCTTGGCCCTGGTCATGAACTGGATGACAGACGAACTGTCCTGCAGAGGGAACAGCACAACTCACTGTCACATCTTCTAGTGACAATGGCTGGGGACCAGGCAGAACCAAAATGCCAGGATTCCCTGCGGACCAGACAAAAACTGTATCCCTGAATCAGATACCTCCCCATCTGAGGCACCCACCTAGGCAGAGGTCTCCAGGCTCCCTGGAGAATTCTTTCATATCCCGGAGGATGCGGAAAAACGAAGGAGTCTGCCAACCACCAGCACATTGCTAGCTTGTGTGCTGTAGTTTCCGAGGGCAAAGAGCCAGGCATTTGGGCATTGATATGGACATAGTCACAAAGGGCAGAGAATAAACACAGCTTAAACTGTGTAAAACAAACCCAAGCCTGGCGTTCCACTGTAGGCATCTGATTCACATTCGCAAGCATCTTCCTGCCCTCACCACAACCCTCCGACCCTTTCCAGGAGTTACTTTTAACTCTTTCTTTGCTCCTAAATGAAGATGTTTTGGGTTCAAAGCTGTTGAACAGCCATTCATGAGGAAGCAGGAAGCATCGGGCTTATCCATGAGGCTGTGGCCCGAGGAGACAGGGGCCCAGGTGGGCTCAGAGTCCGAGCCACTGATCCAGAAAAGGAGAACATGGCTCCAAGGCAGGGATGGAGAAGAAGCTTGGAAAAAGACGGGGGTTGGCAAAATATGGCTCAGGAAAGGGCCAGAACCTCAGGCCAGTGGATGGATGAGCTGTGGTGCAAAGAGGCAGCCTGGCTTCGGCCGGTGCACTCAGCATCCTCCTGCGGGCATGGCTGGGGCTCTGCCATCCAGGTGTCATGCAGTGCACCCACCCACATCTGCTCAGCTTGCCTGCCACTCAAGGAGACACGTAACAGATGCCAGCTCTGCCCCAAGGCTGGTGACACCCGCTTTCCGGGACAGAAGGGCAGAACTCTCTACAGGAGGCCGTTCCGAGGGGGCCCTTTGCTCAGCTCCCATACAGAAACCAGAGACCTTCCTGGGAGGACGCATGCATGCGTACTTGACCTGGGAGTAATGCATGGATTATTATTGTTGTTTTTTTAAAACAATAAAGCACATATATACATGTTCTATATAATAAAAGGCTAATGTGCAAATTGTCCCCTTGTGAGTTCCACCCACCAGGAGTTGGACCACTCGCTATGACATGTGCTGACCACCAGGGGGTAGCGCAGAATGAAGGAAGGCCCCGGCTGGCAGCCAGCAGCGGGTGTGTGTGTGTGTGTGTGTGTGTGTGTGTGTGAAGGAAGGCCCTGATTGGCCCTGATTGTCAGCCAGGCCCATGGACCCTATCCTGCACAAATTTCAGGTGCCCGGCCTCATATTTATACACACACACATATATATGGTTAATACTCAGCTGAGGATATTTTTCCATTGATTTTTACAGAGAATGGAAGGGAGGGGAAGAGACAGAGAGAGAAACATCAATGTGAGAGACACATTGGCTGGTTGCACCCCACATGCCTCCGACCAGGACCGGGGGATGGAGCCTGCAACCAAGGTACATGCCCTTGACCGGGATCAAACCCGCAACCCCTCCGTCTGCAGGCCGATGTTCTATCCACGGAGCCAAACCAGCCAGGGCAGCAATAAAACATATTTTAAATCTCTGGGAAGCAGGTCACTCAAAGGTACTGCTCCAGTTCCCTCCCAGGAGGCAGTGAGCACTTCTGTATGCAAATAATCTTCCACCACTTTTAACAGTTTTATAAACGTGGGGGTTTATGTGCGAGGATAGATTGCATTTTAATCCTGGGACAATAATGATGACTCTCACCTCAGGTACTAACCATGACCGTGATAATAACCACAATAAGGAGGCTCACTGTCGGGTTAGAAGCTGCGCTGTGGGGAAGCTGCCCCAGCACAGGCCTTGGTGGCTGCGGGAGAAGAACCCTTTCAAAGGAATCTAAGTCCTCTGGTAATTAAAAAAACCAGATCCTACCCTTCACATGAAAATTTCAGGTCAAAACAATAAAACCTCAAATTCCCTTGTCTGGGGCCAGACCTTGAGGTCAAAGGAAAATAAACACACTGGAGGCCCAGGCAGACCACAGGGCTGGCGCCGCCCCACATCCTCAGCGAGTGGGGGGCTCCTGGAGCCACTCCCGCGCTTCTCCCAAGGGGGGCGGGCTGTGGCCCCAACATTGCATTTCAAGCACCTGGAGCTGGGCCCCATCTGGCCTCCAGGTCAGCTTCCTTCTAGGCTTGGCATTGCCACTGAAAAGCCATCTGCAGGGAAGATGACCCTCCGATACCCGCAGAAGTCACCCCCTAGCTTTCTGCTCTTAGGGTGCAGACTGGACTGGGTGACCCTTGGGGGCAGAGTCAGTGGCACATGTTACTTGGCCAAGGGTCTCCATGGATCCCTGAGAGAGAGGGAGATGCAGAAGGTCAGGTCGCAGGGCTGGGTACAAGGAAGGCTGGAAGCCTGGCCCGTAGGTTAAGGACAAATGACCAAAGTGCAAAGGGGCAACCGCCTGGGTTCAGGGTGAAGGGGGGATCAGAGTGGTTTCCCACCACCAGTGCCAACACCAGGGCTCGGCCGACGGTGGGGAATAAAACTGTCACCAGGCCCATTTGTCAAGAACACAGACAGGCCGGGCACGTCTCTACCATCATAGTCTGTCACCTGACCTGGGGCCCCAGGCCAGGGAGGCACCTGCAGTGATGTGGGGCTTCCAGACCCCCTTCTGGGATCACACAATGCCAGGGGTGCTCTAACTCACGCCCAGATCTCTCAAAACTCTGCCCCTTTTCAGGGGACAGAGGCAACAGGGAAGCTATAATGTATGGCTCCAATGTGCCCCAAACCTGTTTCCCTCCCAAGGAAACCAGAGCAAGTGGGACTGTGGGTGGCTCTCCCTGGGTGTGTGAGGGCTGCCTGGCTCCACACGGAACGTGGGGAAAACATCCTGATTCCCCAGGGCCGTGACTTCTCGGGTCAGCGTGGGACTGCCATGCCTAAGTGGGAAAATACCCCTGGAATGATTTTCCTAAGGACGCTCATTCGCACACGGACAGGCTTACGCGGACTGACACGTCTAGTTCTTCCAAAGGAAAATAAATAGACTCTCTGTGGTTAACATGCATATTTAGTGTTATCTTCGCATGTGATTATTTTTAAAGCATTTGTTGGATGTGCCCTTTCGTACTCAGCAGCTCTTCTGTCAAAATAAATCAGAGTGAATTTGTATGATTTTTTTAGGGGCCACTGATTCACTGACTGAGGCATTGTTTTATGAACTTAAAAACTACCGTATTTTCCAGCGTATAAGACGACCGGGCGTATAAGACGACTCTCAACTTTTGAGAAGATTTTCCTGGGTTAAAAAGTCCGGACTGAGACCGTATGCGGCACAAAAAGGAGCCGACCGGAGACACTACGGTCTCTGTCCGGCTCCATGGAAATGACTGGAGTGCGGCCATTGTTGAGCTCCCCCCACCGTATGCAGCAACTGCAGATTTTCCAGGCCGGCTCGAAAGTTTCAGCACCCGCCCTATAAGACGACACCCAGCGTATATGGCGACCCCCGACTTTTGAGAAGATTTTCCTGGATTAAAAAGTCATCTTATACGCCAGAAAATACAGTATATATTTGTATTGATTCCAGAGAGAAAGGGAGCGGGAAAGAGAGACACTAACATCAGGGATGAGAGAGAATCATTGATTGGCTTTCTCCTGCATGCATCCCCCCCTTCCCCCCAGGATCGAGTCCACAACCCAGGCAATTGAACCATGACCTCATGGTTCGTAGGTTCAACGCTCCATCACTGAACCACACTGGCCGGGCTATGAACGACTTTGGATAAACTCACAATATCAAAATGACTTGAGGTTCAGAAGTTGGACTTTTCTGAAACAAGGTGGCATCTAAACTTGGCTCACAGACTGCTACCCACAGGTCAAACCCCACCTGCTGCCTGTTTTTGTAGATGTTTCACTGGGCCCCAGCCACATCCATTTGGTTGAGTACTGCCTATGGCTGCTTTCATGACACAATGGCAGAGATGAGCAGTAGCCAAAGACTGTATGACCCTGAAGGTCACACGTATTTACTACTGGAGGCCTGGTGCATGAATTTGTGCACAGGTGGGGCTGATCAGGGGCAGGGCTGGCTGGGGGGAGAGAAGCCACAAGCTGATTGGGGTGGGATGGGCTGTTTGAGGGTGGGCCAGCCGAGGAGAGGGGCCATGGGAGGTTGGCCAGCCAGCCTGGCTCCCAATCATGATTAGGGGTGGGGCTGGATGGGGGGAGGGGCTGTTGGCAATAGACGTGTGGAGGGCTGATCAGAGGGGGGGCCAGCTGAGGGGAGGGGCTGAGGAAGGTTGGCTGGCCAGTCCCACCCTGATTTGGCTGGTTGGCTGGTTGCAGTGGGTGTCATAGCGACTGGTCAATCTGGCATTTGGGTTGCTGGCTTTTTATATATACTAGGGGTCCGGTGCACAAAAATTTGTGCACTCAGGGGGGGTCCCTCAGCCCGGCCTGTGCCCTCTCGCAGTCTGGGACCCCTTGGGACATATTCACCTGCTGGCATGCCTGGCCAGGCTGGGTAAGGGGCTGATGGCTGTTTGCAGGCTGGCCAAGCCTCCCAGTGGGCACCCTTACCCCATGGGGGTGTGGCCAATCTGGGTGAGGGGCTGAGGGTCATTTTCAGGCTGCCCACAGCTCCCATTGACCTACGTCCCAGCGAGGCCGGCTGGAATCAGGTTTCTGGGGTTTATTTATCTTCTATAATTGAAACTTTGTTGCTTTGAGCGGAGGCCTAGGCAGGCAAGGAAGCCTCCTGTTTGCTTCAGCTCCGTGGTTTCTATAATTGAAACACTGTTGCCATGAGCAGAGGCCCAGCAGGCCTAGGCAGGCAGTTGCAATGGAAGCCTCCTGTTTGCTCTAGCTCCGTGGCTGCTGGCCTCCATCTTAGCTGGGTTAATTTGCATATAGCCGCTCTGACTGGCTGGTGGGCGTGGCTTGGCTGGTGGGCATGGTTTGGGTGTCTTGAAGTGATGGTTAATTTGCATATTACTCTTTATATTAGACTAGATGGATTGGTCCTTTACAGAGAAGGTTTGCTAACCCCTTGTCTAAAATGTGGTCCTCAGACCCACAGTATTGGCATCACCAGGGAACTTATCAGAATTACAGCAACTCAGACTCCATCCCCAGGAATCTGTGTTTTAACAAGGTCTCCAGTAATTCAGACACAAGTGACAGCGAGAGAAAAATGTGCGAACCAAGAAACTTGTTAAAATGAAAGTGCTGACTCAGCAGGTGTGGGGTGGAGCCCAAGGTTCTGCATGGCTAGCCAGCTCCCAGGGGAGGTGCTGTTGCGGATCTCTGGCCCACACCTTGAATAGCGAGCCTCGTGTTTTCCCCTGCCATCCTCCAGCAGACTTCCCATGGGTACGGGCCGAGAATGTTGTAGAAGGGGCAGGTAGCGTTTCCGGAGAAACCCATCCGGATGCTTTTCAGTGAACCTTGCGGTGCAGTGGCTCAGGACTTACCTTCTTCAGTATCTCTGTGTTCAGCAGCATGTAGATGTCGATAGTACGACTTTCTTCTCTAGCAAGGGCACTCAGGTTACAGTGCATTGGTAGGCAAGGGATGCCTGGTTTTTCACAGTCCTGAGAAGGAAAAGCAGAGGACTGACCAGTAAGAGCAAAGACAGATGTCCGGCAGTTTATGGAGCAGAAGGCTCCACGTGCTTCTATGCTGGTGACTAAGACCACTCCAGGCAGGGGAACCGCAAGGGAACACGCAATCACTCCTTCTTGCCACCAGAGGGCAGTCGAGGGATTTCCTGCCCAGTGGGCAGCAGAACAGGACTTCCAAGTCAAGCAACTGGGAGAAAGTAGCTCCCTGGTTACTAAAAAATTGGATTTTGCAAGAAAGAAATAATTGTTTTTAAAAACAAACACATTTACATATTCCAAAAGCATTTTCCTTAAGAGAACTGAACACAAGATGTATTTCCTACATTATGGAATATCTGCCTGTGCAGCGGCAAATACACTTTCATGCCCATGTTTTTAGGGAGGGCAGATTCAAGGGCTAAGGAGTCATATGATTCAAGAACAACAGGAGCAAAGAAAAACGCATGTTGGACCAAGATAATATGTGAATCACCAACCCCTCCCCCCCCCAAAAAAACCCTATATATTCCAAATTCAAGTTACAAGCGAGAAATTCTCTTTTGTTCTGTAGGGTCCAAAATATATGTACATACTTTTATGATGCTCTATGTGGGGGGTAAAATTTTCAGCCGGGTACAGAGTTGCACCGGTCAAACTGCTAGATATCTCTACTCCTAACAATTCTAAGTGCTTTAAAAAATAGATGCATCATCAGCACTAGGTAAGTAAAAAAACAACAACACACCTAACATTCCAAGTGGCAAATAGCCCTACATCTTCCACAGGAACAGAAATGTATATGAGATGTGCCTACGCTGCAAAAAGAAGCGAAAGAGACGGAACCAAAGATATGGGGCAAGGGGGCTTTGGAAAAGCCTAAGAAATGGGCGTATAATTTACAAACAGCAAACAGATTACATCTGGAGGGTCCATCCTGATACATTTTTACCTATGTTCATACCCAGATGAAGATGTAGAACGTGGCCAGCACATCAGCAGGTTCTCTCGGGCCCCCTCCCATGGCTATTCCTCCGAAAGTAACCACTCTCCTGACCTCCATCGCCACTGATAAGTTTGCTCTCGCTAAACTTCATGCAAGTGGCATATAGGTCCTTTGGTCTCCAGCTCTGCCACCCAAATATCATGTGTAGGAGAGTCATTTGTCCGGCTGCATGCAGCACTTTCTATTGCTCTGTAACACTCCCATGGATGGCAACACCACAATCGCCTACACACTCTCCTGGTGATGGGTGTTCGGACTGTTCTCAGCTTTCGGCTGTAATAAATTGACTGTGCTTCTCGTCCATGTCTTTTGGGGGAAACAAGGACTCATTTCTCTTGGGGATCTACCTGGGAGTGGAATTCCTGGATCACAGGATACAAATATCATTAGCTTTAACACATGCTGCCTAGCAGTTTTCTAACGTGGTTGTACGAGAAGCATCCCTCTTGATTAGACACCTACTTGGTGGAGAAAAGACTCGCTACTCTGTGCTTGGTGGGTTGCGGAGGCTTTCCCTTTGCCGGGCAATGGAACTTGAAATGCCAATTGAGCACTTTGATGGAAACCTCAGGCTGAAAAACGGGCGCTGACCATCAGTCCTTGTGACTTCCGAAGACAACCGATTAAAGCCAGATTTGGGGAAGAAGACATGCCGACCAGAACACTGGCCTCTCATGTCCGGCTTGCCTTCCTAGTGAGGACCACCCACGGGGACCCAACCAGACAGCAAGCTCTCACCAAGACTTTTCTTCCAGACTTTGTGAAGAAAGCAAAGATAGTGTGGAAGATATTTTCTTGTTCCTGAGGGATGATGCAGGGGGTCGGGTTCTTCTGGAAGGAACAGTTTCCTTTCTCCTGGCTCACCTGGAAAGGAAAGGAAGTCCATCAGTGCGGTCCACCCCAGAATGGATGATGGGCATGGAGTCTCTCCCTGTAGTGGTGGAAGCAGCCAAGCCCAAGCCAGCCTGCCCCCTGGTCCATTCTCCAGTGGACAGTGAGGGGGGGAAAGCTGCGAGGCAGAGGTAGTAGCATCAACGTGACCAAACAGTAGAAAGTGTGGGTCTTGGTCCTAAATAATTGATAGGAGATAGCACTCAACATGCCAATGAGATGTGCCCAGGAAACAGAACGTCGTAAGGAACAAAACAGACCCACACCTGATGGTTTTCAAGGCACATTTACAAGCACTTTTAGTACAACTCTGAGAGATAAGCATTCATGCCATTTGTCTGGAGGAGGAAAATGAGACTCGGATTAAATCATTTGCCAATAATCATGGAGTCCAGAATACAGGTTTTTAACCCAGTCTTCTGAGACCCAACTTTTATGTATAGGCCACTGCCAGAGGTTTTCAAACTGTGTTCCATGGAACCCCTAGAGTGCTGTACAACCCTCTTGAGTCTCTCAGCCACTGCACTGAGCCACACAGGAACTTATATGCCCAGTTGGGGCCTTGGTGAATTACCTGATTTTGCTTCTGGTAGCAACAGCAATAGTGCTGAGCAATAGAACATTAAAACCAAAAGAAACCCACGACAGTGTACGCTCTTCCATGTTGATTTCTCTAAGAATAAAGTTATTTTTAATGTTGATGTTGAGGAGTTGCTGAAAAAAAAGAAACAAGGTCTTTCTTTATATAGTACTAGAGACCCAGTGCATGAAATTCATGCATGGTGGTGGTGGTGGTGGGGTCCCTCAGCCCGGCCTGCACCCTCTCCAATATGGAACATCCCTCTTGCAATCCGGGACCACTGGCTCCTAACTGCTTGCCTGCCTGCTAGCCTGATTGCCCTAACTGCTCTCCCCTGCTGGCCTGATCACCCCTACTTGCCTCTGCCTCAGCCCTGCCACTGTGGCTTTGCCTGGAAGGGCATCTGTTTAAACTCTCCTAACTCTAATTCCCTGTTTGGTTTGAATTTATTGAATCACTTTTCAACTTCTCATTCATGGCAGGTTGAGTGTAAAATGCTTACGTAAAGAAACTTCTAATGTAAGCTAACCATGTTAATCCTCTAGTAACGAACTATAAAATAAGACCCCAAAATTTGCTAAATTAACCTCTATTTTATCTTTCATTTGAACATATATGCCAGGATTTACTTTGTAGTATAGGTCTGAACATAAATGAGATGAAGATATATTTCCTCAGGTGGATTATTAGGAAAGAGTGTTGCCTTTAGAAATATCTCACAGTTTACGCCTTATTATTCTTTAAAAGTATCTCATAATTCGCTATTTTCTCAATTACTTTATTTGAACCACAGAATCTGGGAAGACACATCGGCCTAAAATGTTTCAGTCAGTTGGTTTTGGAGGCTTTCAGAAGTCACTGGAGGGAATTAATGGGAAGGAAGCAATGAGATTTAGTACACAATTGGTGATTATTCCTGGGGTGCAACTTGTAAGTTGTGATAAGTACTGGAAAGCTCGTTTCAGAAAGCAAAACACAAGGGGCTTATGCAGTGTGGATGGTGATTACTTATCAGACAAATGAGGAACACAAGTGCTGCAATGCTATACAAATGGGGGTGTCGTTCAGTGAAATTTCAGCACTAAACATGAGTCCAAAATGTTCTGTATCAAGTAAATGGGACAGATTGAAGACAGCAGGCTCTGGAAAACTGTCAACTAAAAAGTGGCTTAGTAATGGGCACTGATATTGAAAGATGTACATATATACATCATTTTGTGAAATGTGTGAATGAGAAGGGTGATATAAATGAATGTTATTCTTTTTTGTTGTTGTTTTTAATTCTCACCTGAGGATATTTTCCCCACTGATTTTCTTTTTTAGAGAGAGTGCAAGCAAGAGAGAGAGAAACATAGATGTGAGAGAGAAAAACATCGATATGAGAGAGACACAATAATTGGCTGCCTCCTGCACACATCCCGACCAGGGCTGGGAATCAAACCTATAACCCAGGTATGTGTCCTTGACTAGGAATGGGACCTTTGACCCGTGGGTGCACAGTTAAACACTCTAACCACTGAGCACACTGGCCAGGGCACTATATTGTTCCTATGTAATTTTAAGTACAGCAGTCCCTCTTTATCCATGGGGAATATGTCCCAAACACTGTCCACGGATGCCTGAGGCTGTGGATGGTCCCAAACCCTGCATGTACTATGTTTTTCCCTTTATATACATACCTTTCACTTAAAGGAAGCACTTTATGACTTCTCTTTGGCACATCCAAATTGCCAGCAGCACTACACGCGTGCTTAGGAGCCATTATTATATAAGGGGCTATTATTATATATATTATATAAGGGTGACTGAAACACAGCACTGCGACACCAGGAACATTGATCTAATAACCAAGACAGCTACTAGTGACTAACAAGCAGGTGACACAGGCAGCATGGATACACTAGGCAAAGGGATGATGCATGTCCTGGGTGGAAGGGAGCTGGACAGCTCAAGGCTTTATCACACTATTCAGAACAGTGTGCAATTTAAAATTTATGAATTATTTATTTCTGAATTTTTCCATTTAATATTTCTGGGTCATGGTTGACCATGTGGGTAACTAAAACTGTGGAAAGCGAAACCAAGATAAGGAGGGACTAGTGTATGCACCTACCTGATTAAGTTAAATATTATTAAGTAGATATTATTGAATGATTATAACTTTTTATTGAGGTAAAATTTACAACCAATAAAGTGCACAGATCTTTAAAAAATTATTTTTTCTAATCCTCACCTGAGGACATGCTTAGAGAGAGGGAGAGAGAAGGGGAGAGAGAGAGAGAGAGAGAGAGAGAGAGAGAGAGACAGCCCGCTTTCCAAACCCAGGCATATGGCCTGACCAGAAATAGAACTGGCAACCTTTTGGTGCAGGACGATGCTCAACCAACTATATGTTAAGGGTCCGGTTTGATTAATTTTGACAAATGAAATCATCCACATTACTACTACCACAATGAAGCTAGAGGACATGCCCCTCACTCCAGAAAGTTCCCTCTGGCCCCTTTCCAAAGTCAATTCCCACCCCCCTCCTGAAAGGCCAGCACAGTTTTGATTTCTATGAAGTTGGCCAAAAAAGTTTGTTCATTTCCCTTCAATTAGGGGAGTGAGCGATTGGCTTATGTGGGGGTTGCTCTCTATTTAGGCAGCCATAGCATGTGCTGATAGAAAACATGTTGCTCATCAGGCCTTTGAGAATCTGAGTTGTGTGCTCACATTCTTAATCGAATCACTTTTCACCCAGAAGCATGTGGGTCTGCTGGAGTGGATGGCTGCTGCTCGGCCACGGAAAATGGTCCCCCTCCGCCTGTGGCGTAGAGTCCTCTGCCAAGATGATCAGTCCCAGCCGCCCAAACACATTCGGTCTGGGTCCTGAGAAACAGAACCCCTGAGTCTCGTGGGATGCTTCGTCCTAATTACAATCAGGGAGGCGGGCAGAGCTCCTGGCTCTGCCAATGGGCGCTTTGGGTTTCTAACCCAGGAGAGAAAGTATGGGAGCAGCACCCCACATCAGCCAGTTTCACTAACATGCTTGCGGGGGGAGGAAGGGAATTGTCCTGGCGCCACCATCCCCACAAGACCCCAGCCTAGAGGGCAGGGAGCTGGGCACGGCAGGGCAACGGAGGAGCAACCCGAGACCGCAGGGCAGAGACCTGGCTCCGAACCTCATTTTCCCTTCCTGCCCCAGGAGCCTCCGGGGCGGCCTGGGAACAGGGTGATGACGGTGACATGATGTGATCGATGTGACATCTGATCAGCCCCTGTGGCATGTGGAGAAGGGGAGCGGAGACGGAGTTTGTGGTGAATGGAAATCTCAGCCAGTTGTGCTCCCAACTGTGGTTTCGTGGGAATCACTTCAATCGGGAAGGCGGCGTGTTTTTCTGGAAGGTTCCGGGTGGTCCTCCTTCAAAGGGAGACTGATGGCGGCCTGGGTCTGATTCAGACCCCGAATCCTCTTGTGATGTTCCCTCAGCTAAAACGGAGCAGCACAGTCTCTGGCCAGGGTCACCAAAGAGAAGCATTTTTCCATGTGCGTTAGATACACTATGTGACAGCCATAGGGATACCCAGTGCTGTGCAGCCCTACTGTGTGCCAGGCTCTGTGTGTTTTACACAAATGTACTCATCCTGCCCTCACTCCCACCAGGTGAGAGCTATTAGTACCCCCACCAAGAGGCAAAGGGAGGCCAGATGACTGCCAGAGGCAGAGGGCCCCCCAGGACAGGTGCAGAGCAGGGTTGGGGTGCAGGTCATCTGGCTCCAGAGATCTGCTTGTACCCATCTTCCTGTCTCTCAGATATAGAGGATGAGGCTGGGGCTGGGACAACAGTCACAGAGGGGTGGGGTGGGGGGAGGCCATCCCTTCCTATTTTGACCTTGGCCAAAAGGAAGGAACCAATAGCCTAGAAGCCTGGGATTCTTAAGAGTCCTCCACTGTGACCAGGTCTGCTGTTGTGGCAAGAAAAAAGAAGACTCTTGCTTAGACCATGGAGATAAAAGTGCCTGCTGGCCGGGAGGCCAGGCCACCCCACGTCCTGGGGGAAGGGGAACAGAGCATCCTGGAATGTTGCTTCTGGAAGGCAGCTCCAAGGTCATGTGGTCCCGAGGCCTCGGCTATCAGATAAGGGACCAGAGGCCCCGAATTCCATGACTCGTCTGAGGTCATGTGATTGGCTGTGGGCATAAGTGGCACCAGTAAGGAGTCCTATGGCATATATGGCCTTGATGAACACTCGATGGCCCCGGGCCTCAGCCTAACTCTGCTTCCTAATAGCTATGCCATTTGGGTCTCGGGGGCCTCAGTTTCCTCAGGTGTAACATGAGGGTGGTGTCCTATGCAGTCACGAAGGTGGGCCTTGGTTGCTAATTCCACACGCTGAGGACTATCCGTGCATTTTTTTAAAAATGGATTTTTACAGAGAGACGAAGGGAGAGGGAGAAACATGGATGTGAGAGCAAAACATTGATGGGATGCCTCCTGCACGCCCCCTGCTGGGGCTGGAGCACACAACCTGGGCATATGCCCTGATGGGGAACCGAACCCATGGGGTCACCTAATCTCACATTAAATAGATAAGCAATTGCTGACCACCTCCCCTTCCCCAGCGCACACCTTGGTTCTAACCAGCCTCTTTGGTCAAAGTCAGGGGGCAGGAATGTCTTCTTGCACGGCGACCGCCACGCACCACGGCGCTCATGTCTGACAGCCTCGTTTCCTTGTCTGGCCAAGGACTCTGTGGCCACTGCCCCCTGCTCACTTCTGCCCACTCACTTCTCATCTATTTTCCAGACTATGTGAGCCCAGATGCTTCCCATGACACGGCTGCTTATCTTCCGCGACCCCTGGGAGCTGGAAGGCATCCATGTCTGTGGGAATGTGACTAAAAGGGCTTCACAAACACACAGAAAAGGCCAAGGGGATGCGGGGCCCAGGGTCACGGCTGCATTCGGTGAAGGCGGCTATTGAGGGTTTTCTGTTGGCATTTGGTCCCTTCCCCCTTCCCTTGTCCCAACCCCAAGGAAAACATTGTGCAAGCTAAGCCAAGAGATAATGGCGACCCGGGAACTTGCTGGGAGCCCCAGGGGGATGTGGACATCACTAGGTGGCAGGATCCAGGCCAGCCCCCGTCGGGGGAGCCTTCAGGTCAGAATCTTCCACGGACCAGGCCTAAGACTGGAGTGCACATTCCAGGTGGTCTGGCCGAGCCTCGTTTCATGAAACGCTGGGTTCAAAGTATGAATCAGGGTGTGATACCGAAAAAGAGAACCCGCGCTTTGTTTCGAATGTTATTATTTGAGGGAACATCTCGAGTTTTTACGAAAGACTCTCCAGGCTGAGGTGGTCTGATAACAGGGTTAGAGGAAATGGAATTTCCATGTTGTGGCCTCAGGAGACGAAACCGCATAAGGTCCCAAGAGCTGTTTGCTGACCTAAAGTGAGAGAGAGAGAGAGAGAGAGAGAGAGAGAGAGAGAGAGAGAGAGAGAGAGAGAGAGAGGACACAGACCTCCCCTCTGGATCCCAGATCAGAGCAGCCTCCACGCAGTGTCTGTCCCTGGGCCTGAAGACTGGAGGGACACAGAAGTCCTCCGATCTGTTTTCTAAGTCTCACATCCCGAGGAAAACAATTCTCATCTCTATACCACGTTCAAACACAAACAGAAATAATGGCAGCTAACATTAGCTACTATTTTAAGCGCTCTGGGCATACATCGAATCCTTAAAACACCCAGGTGCAGAAGGAACTGCTTTCAGTACCACATAATTTATTGTCCAAACTGGGACATTTCTGAGAGTGAAGTGGGGGAGTCAACCAGAGAGAAGAGTATGACAGAGACGTAGATCAGCGGCAGGCACAGTGGAACATCTGGTTTCCTGACCTTTCACCCCCCACTTAGAGCTAAGAAAACTCAGGCTCAGAGAAGTTAAGTAACCCGTCTCGTAGCTGTCAGCTTTGACCCCGGGTATGAACATCATCTCCAAAATCCCCAGCAGGAATCATGGTCCTGTCGCACCTTTCTCGCGCCCTGGCTGAATCGCCTCTGTTCCAGCCACACCTGGATCATCATTTTTTTCTTCAGTCTGCAGGCTGACGCTCTATCCACCGAGCCAAACCAAAGAAAATCATTTCTTTCTTTCTTTTCTTTTTTTAAATTCTCACCTGATGATATGTTTATTGATTTTACAGAGGAAGGGAGAGAGAGAGTGAGAGAAACATTGATTGGTTGCCTCCCTTATGTCCTTATCAGGGATCGAACCTGCAACATTTTGGTGCATGGATGATGCTCTAATCGACTGAGCCACCCAGCCAGGGCCTGGACCATCATTTTATTTTATTTATTATTATTATTATTATTTTTTTAAATATTTTATTGATTTTTTTACAGAGAGGAAAGGAGAGAGATAGAGAGCTAGAAACATCGATGAGAGAGAAACATCGATCAGCTGCCTCCTGCACATATCCCACTGGGGATGTGCCCACAACCAAGGCACATGCCCTTGACCGGAATCGAACCTGGGACCCTTCAGTCCGCAGGCCAACACTCCATCCACTGAGCCAAACCGGTCAGGGCTGGACCATCATTTTATGGTTTATCTTTTCACAGACCTCAGAGCAGAGCTCCTATTGTGATTTTAAATGTCTCCCTCTACCCGCAAGTCAGCCTCTGTCACGATCTGCATGTCTGATTGGGAGGTGGCACTTCTGGTGGATCTTGGAGGATGATAAAGGAACTTCTGGAGAGTAAAGAGAGAAGGGGGGGAGGCAATTCCAGGTGGAGAGGAACAGCATATGCAAAATATGGAGGTATAAACAGTAGAGTTGATTCTAGAGCCTAGAGCTCAACATGGGTTAAGCACTGGATGAATTTTGGGTTGTAATGGCATGAAATGAGGCAGGAGAGGGGGCCTGGACATGGAGGAGTGCCTTGTAGGCGCATCTTAGGGGGAGCCAGTTACCCAGATGTGACCAACATGGCTCAAATCGCGGAACCACTTCCTTTCTGGGGCGAGTGGTCTGATTGGTACATTTTTAACAAGCTGAGGCATAGATGCCCTCTTTCTACTGGCCCATTCCTTGACTGTATTCTGGCTGTTAGGGTTCTGGGGACGGGAAAGGTCACCAAAGTGTCTCTGATGTACAGAGTGCACTGCCGTGAATGCACTCACAGCCAATGAAAGAAACGTGGAAAGATTCGATTAGCGGGGGAACCCACCCAGCGACAACCCGGTGCTTTCCGTGAAGCAGGCCGGGCATCTTCGCCCGTGTGGGTCTCGGGTGAAATTCGATCTAAGATCCGTCTGTTGAATTGACTTGGATGGAGGGGGGCACTGGTTCGCTTTTTGAAAACACATGTTTCCTGTTAACTGACATTTATCTGCTAATCACTGACTTGATGTTCTCGGTTACATCCTTGGGCTACTTTTTCATCTTAGGTTACACCCACCGCAGCTGATGGCAACTGGGTAAACATGACCCACCCCCCGACGCGCCACCTGTCCCTCTGAATTCACATGCCCCTTGACTTTGAAAGCCCAGAGAATGTTTTGAATGCCTCCTTGGCTCATTTCATTACCGACTGCTGAGCCTTGGAACCAAGGCACTAGAAAACACAAGTTCCCTTTCTGCCACAGGAGGCTGACCACAGCAGCTTTAGGGACATTAATTTTAGGACTCTAAGGTTTGAAGTAAAAATCCGATGTAATAAAGGTCTAATATGCTAAGTGTTCAACCCTTTGATGACGAACACTGACCACCAGGGGGCAGACGCTCCGACTGGTAGGTTGGCTTGCTACTGGGGTCCAGCTGACCAGGACTGGGTGAGATGAGCCCTCCCTGGCCCCGATCGTGCACCAGTGGGGTCCCTCGGCCTGGCCTGTGCCCTCTTACAATCAGGGACCCCACAGGGGATGTCAGAGAGCCGATTTGGGCCCGATCCCCACAGGCCAGGGCGAGGGATCCCACCAGTGCACCGGGCCTCTGGTAGTATTCATAAAATGATTGTGAAATGATACCAACCGGTTAATGAGGCCAACCCAAGATGATTACTATTTGAGGGATAAATAAGAACTACATTTCCCATTCGACAAAAGGCAAACTGTGATAACAGTGTTACCTTTACATTGTGCCTTATGTTCAATCTCATGGCTATGATTTACTATTGAACATTTCTTCGTCTTGACCAAAGAACAGTAAAAGATGACAATATGCGAATCATAAATCCTAGGATAGATGCTTTCATGTTATCACCATTCATTTATAATAACCTAGAAGGTGTGGATCCATTCATTTACTCTCATTTTTTTCCATATTAATGACATTATTGATATTGAAACAGTGCAGAGAAATAGTGATAACCATTTGGGTAGTTCTTCCTACTAAACATGCCATGCTTTATGCTACTGAAGTACCCGCAAGGTTGGAAACATACTTTCTGTGTGTATGCATCAGATCATGTCGAGGATGGCCCTACCTAAGGTATTCCTTGGTGGGCCCTTCTAAAGAGTTCCAGATGCTTCCATTTTGTGAAAAGGGCACCCTTGTTTATTAGTTCAGTACGTTCTGATTTTCTGATATTGACCTCTGTGTGTAGCTGGAGACTCAAATGTGTTCACATGGACAGAGAAGAGGAGAAACACTTTGATGATCACAATGGCTATAGGGTAAGTGAAATGGGGATCTAGCTTTGGACATCCCCTCTGAGCCTCGATCCTCCAATGAGGAGCCATGTTCGGTTCTGAACTGAAAAGGCTGAAGGAGGGCGTGGTGGCAGGCGTCCACCATACCAGCCCGCTGCCAAAGCTGCAGAGACGGGGATGGAGTGGGAGGAGCAAGAAGTTCACGAATGACTTCATGTCATTTAATTTCCAGGAAGGGAAGGACATTTAAAAAGCCGGAGAAGAACAAGCACGTTAGATATCCTTTCTCTTTCTAGTTGAAAACGATCTTTTAAAGAAAACACTTGTTTTCCTGAACCCCTGCTGCACCCCTGAAGCCCAGCGCGACTGTGAGAAGTTGTACTAGATCTGAAAGGTCAGGGAGTTACTGAGACCAAAACGGAAACAGAAAATAAAGGCGAGAAACAGAAAATGAAGGGGCGAAGCCTCAAAACCAATGTTCCAGAGGAGACGAGAACATGATGTACTGTACAATTCTGAGGAGCCTGCCATTATTTTGCATAAAAAAAAATCGCACTTTCTAGGATATAAGCTAACGACTCCCAGCACCCCCACCACTAGCTCTAGGTTTTGGCTAAAACAAGGGGCTCCCTCTCCACTCCCCAACACCCTTTCCTTTGGGTGTGACTCGCCGACACCCCGAGAAGTGAAAGCATGCAGGCCACCAGCAGGCTGCCCCGTGGAACAGAATTCATTCTCTTTTCCTCCGAGAGAGACCAGCCTCGCAGATGGGGCCGGCTTCAGCAGCATGGCCTTCTACCCGAGTTAAAGTGATACAGATGGGATGCAGTTTCAGAGAAGCAGTGACACAAAAGAATTTCCAGATGCGGTCAGACTCTCTTTAGCGAAAAAGTGAGACATAAATATGTTATCTGAGCACTTGACATGCATGCCAAAAATGTTTTCCTTCCACAGATAATGAAACATTTGGGAGCAGAACGGTCTGCTGATTTGGATAATAAATGAGTCAGTAACCGCCTCCTCCCCATCCCCCCGCCCCTAACACAGTCCTTGGAATTGTATGGGATTCTTTCAGTTCTGCTTCTAGCTCTTGGCCCCATCTTCCGGTAAAGGATAAAGCAGCACCCTACAGACTCACTGAGTTCCCTCTGCATTTACTAGGTGTGACACTTCGTTATTACCCCTTTATTAAAAGGCAAGTAGCCATTTTCCCATCGTTTTGTGGGTGACTATCTGTCTGACCCCTTACATGGCTTTCTGAGACTACAGCCATCAGAGCAGTGAAAAGAGAGAGCGACATGTCAGTCACTAAGTCTAAAGCGCCCAGGCTTCTGGGAGGCCTGGAATCTGCTTTAGGGGGTAAGTTTCGATTATGAAGGAGAAGTGAGGGAAGCGGGCTCCCTGAGCTGGGGAGATAATTACTTGTCAGTGTCTGATGCTGCCGTAAAGTCCCTTTTGGGAGATGCTTGGTGTGTCTGTCAGGGGTTCTCCTGGTTTTGTGCTCCCGAAGCAGCCAGAGCTAGTCCTGGCAGGTTAACTGGGAATACATGTTTCTGGGCAATGACCGATGGGCTCTGTTTATCCTCAGTGAGAGTTCCTGCGACTGACTTTGGTAACGACCCATCACCCCTGCAATGTCAGGGCTCCTGTCATGTTGCATTTAAGGAACAAAGGAAGGAACGAAGGAAAATCAACTGCGTAATCAGCAACTTTTAAGGCCAGAAAACACCAGGTACCTAACCATGGGCATTCCAGCGGGGCCACACCCCACAAGGAGGCCTTAATGCTTCCAGATATCCCTGCAGGCCGACCACAGGCCCCTGGGCTCCTGATAAGGCCAGCGCCCGGGTCAGTGGGAGACAGCACCATTGGCTTGATTCATGGGCTCTGGCCACGGGGGTTAAAGGGCAGGCTCTGGACCACACGGAACAGACCAGGCTGAGGCTTAGCCTCACCTTCCGGGACACACACTTTCTCCCTCCAACCAGAACTAAAATGCAGCCCAGAGCCCAGAGCCCAGGAACGTAACTCGCACTCCAGAATTCTGTCAGCCATCTCCCCGCTTTTTAAGTGTTTGGCTTCTGTTGAGAAAAACAAAAAAAAAAGTCGAAACCAACCTAATCCTGACCCATTTCAGGAACTTGGCTATTCAGCTCATACTCAGGCATGTGCAGAAAGAAGAAAAAGAAAAAAAAAATTATTTGAGCCCATGGCTGAGATCAGCAGACTCTGAGTGTGAGTGTGTGTGTGTGTGTGTGTGTGTGTAGGGAGGGAGGGAAGAAGGGGAAAGAAAGGAGGGAAAGGGGAGAAAGGGGAAAGGTGGGGAACAGAGCGAGAGCGAGAGGGAGATGTTTTCATGATATTTCTGACCAAAATTTTAGAGTTTAAATTTGCTCTTGGAAGCCTCTATATTTGACAAGTGATTCAGCCTTATTTTAAAAAAATATATATATTTTACTTCAGAGAGAAAGGGAGAGAGAGAGAGAAACATAAACGATGCGAGATAATCACTGACTGGCAGCCTCTTGCATGTCCCGCACTGGGGACTGAGTTCACAACCCGGGTGGGATGTGCCCTGCGCAGGAATTGAACCATAACCTCCTGGTGGGTGGCTCAGCAGCCTTCAGGGTCCAGAGTGACTGGAAGACAAGGTCAAGGATGAAGCTGGAGGCAGAGGATATTGGCTTAAAGGTGGATTGTGCAGGGTTTTCAACTTTATGGTTTTGGCCGTTAAGATCTCCTTATTGATTCTTAAAATTATTTTCTTTTTACAGTGAACCTCAGGGTGTCTGAGAGTCACATAGAGAAATACTCAGGAGTGGACGTTAGCAATGTCTCAAACGGTTAACAGGCTCCTACCTGCCTGAGTAATAACATTTGCGAGGAGGACAGGTTGAGGAAAGAGGCAACTCTATCTGGCGCTCAGTTTTGAATTTTTCTTTATTTGGAATGTATGGTGAGAGCAAAGAGAAAGGCCTAGGACAGGAAAAACAGAATTAAAGGAATTATGATCAGGCCCAGGCTGGGTAGCTCAGTTGGTTAGAGTGTCCTCTCAGTACCTCAAGGTTGCAGGTTCAATCTCCAGTCAGGGCGCATACTAGAAGCAACCAAAGAATGCACACCCAAGTGGAACAACACATCGATGTCTGTCTGTCTGTCTCTTAATGATCTTTTGTGGAAGAAAAGTGGGAAAAATGACTAAGCAACAGCCCAACACCACAGAGGGAGCTAGGCAACTATTTCCCATTTTAGCTCAGAGAAGGTCAGAGAAATCAGAGCGTGGAGAATTGAGGAGAGTCATAAAAAACGCACTTCCAGTGGCACCAGGAAGGCTCAGCGCAGTGCACCGAGTGGAAACACAGTTCCATTGTACTGGGGAGATGTCCTGATTGTGTTCTGTTCAAAGGCACACGGTTAGATCATATAATCCCCAAATCCACCCCGGGGCCAGAAATCCGTCTCCTGCCGGGGCGGGGTTTCCTTCCCCCTTTCCCTCTCTTATCCCCTCATCTTACAGCATAAGCTATGTTATGAATGGCTCACTTTACATGACATCATTGAAGTGGCAGGATATCGAGGAAAAGAATGCACTGCACCCACGGACTCTGCATCCTGGGGAGGGTTCCTCGGCCTTGACCTCTTATAACAGGCACCTCCCACCCAGGATGAGCGCTGACTTGGGATACTGCGAGTCCTTGAATTTTTACCGAAAAACCAGAGGGTAAAGAAGGGGGGGGGGGAAAGAACATGTGTTCACCACTGGGGAGAGTAGTAGACGCTGGGGTGGGAGCGGGGGAGTGAGTCTTTCGATTCTGCTTTGGGTTAGTTGCTGGGCTGCTTTACAGTGCCAGGCCTGGCTTATGTACAAGTTCAATCTTGGCCTCCAGCAGGCCTGCTGCAGGGGAGACTTCTTGTTGCAATTACCCTCCCTGCACAACCAAGTCATAAAACCCAGGATGTTTCTCATGCAAAATGCGCCCCACAGCCAGCCAGCTTTAGACATCGGTGTTCCTGTCAACTGCTGTTGCCAGCAGAGTGAGCGATCGGCTTTGAGGCAGAAAGCTCCCCCGGAGTGAGCGCCCATGAGCACACACACCCAGACTCCTCGATGTCCAATGCAGACACTGTGCCCGGGCGGGTGGCATGGGGGTGCCGGGGTAGCGTGGGGGCAGCATTTCCAAGGAGAGAAACCAAATAGGGCTAAAATCAAGGAGAGAGCATTCTCAGGAAACTGACTTGGCAGGCAGGGCCTTCATATGCAAATATCACATTACAAACTCCTGAGACAGCTCTGGTCCCCCCTTCCCTCCCCAATGAAGGTCTCACTGAGACCTGCCTGAGCAGCCCTTGCCTCCTTCACTTTTATCCACAGCATTTACCAGGGGGCATTATACACTACGTCTGTCTTATTTATGTATTATTTGTCTCTCGCCATAGTCACGAGGTCTGGAAACGAGGATCTTTGCCTGTTTCGTTCTCCACAGTAAGCCAGCGCTTGGCATACGGTGAGTGCAAAGTATTTGCTGAATCCGAATATACAGCCACGGGTTGGGCTGAGATCTCTGAGACCAAGTGTAGAAACAAGGAGACCCTGGGCCCTGCAGAAGTTGGGGAGATGAGAAGAGCTAGCGAGAAAGGCAAAACCAAGGGAACGTGCTGGCCTGGAAACCAAGGAAGTCAAGAGGCTGTGGGAATGACCTCTGCTGGTTACCAGGCTTTTCTTGAGACAAAACCATCTCGAGTTGATGCAGGAGCAGGTAGACTTGCATATTCTGCATAAGCTTGAACTTCAACCTGCACTTAGGTTTTATGAACCAACTAGAGGCCTGGTGCACAAAAATTTGTGCACTTGGGAGGGGTCCCTCAGCCCGGCCTATGCCCTCTTTCAGTCTGGGACCTCTCGGGGAATGTCCACCTGATGGCTTAGGCCTGCTCCCCAGGGGGTCAGGCCTAAGCTGGCAGTCAGACATCCCTCTGGCATCCCGGGAGCCCTTGGGGGATGTCCACTTGCCAGCAGGGAGCAGGCTGAAGCTGCAGTCAGACATCCTTAGCGCTGCTGAGGAGGCACGAGAGGCTCCCACCATACCGCTGTGCTGGCAGCCATCAGTCTGGCTTGTGGCTGAGCAGAGCTCCCCCTGTGGGAGCACACTGACCACTGGTGGCAGCTCCTGCATTGAGTATCTGCCCCTTGGTAGTCAGTGTGTGTCATAGTGACCAGTCATTCCCAGTCGTTCTGCTGTTAGGATTAATTTGCATATTACCCTTTTATTATACAGGATACTTCACGCTCTGGGCGCTGGTGGCCCTCTGAGAAGCTTTATGGATGCTGTGGACCTTTCCTGCAGAAAAACGCATCCAGGCAACTGTTGAGACTGCAGACAGTTGCTGGGGTTTCCCGAGTCTGTGAAGTCTACTCCGGAAGTCAGGTCCACCCCCAACCCCGACCTCTCCCCAGAGAGGTCTTCTTATGGCGTGAACCACGCTGTCTCAATGTAAACATTCGGGTGGTGCAGGCCTCCTGGCCTCTCCAGGTGTTTCCAAAGGTTAGAATGAGTGAACTTCCTGGGCCCTCGCGTGGAACACAGAACGGGAATGAGCTGGTTCAAGTCTGAAAGCAACAGTGAAACGAGGAGCACTCACCACCATCTCCTGGACGTGAAACATCTCTGCGCCTCCAGGTGACAGTCGATTAGGGAGAGAGATGCTGACAGATGCCCCGGGAAGGGTGCTTGGCCCGGTGTTATAGACCTGTGGGTGTGAGATGCACACAGCACGTTTTAATGGAAGTAAGGATCTTCATTTCATGTCGTGCAATAGAGACTGTGTATTTGAAGGGATACACAAAGGTACTAAAGTTTGGGATCTAGAAATATCAAATGATGGGAGATTTCAATGTCCTTGTCTTCTTCTTTCTAAAAAAGGATTTCTTTTTATATATCTAGACATTTACTCAAAAACTATAAAATTCAGACATAATCTAGTTCAGTGATTCTCAAACTTTAGCATATTATCAGAGTAATCAGAAGGGCTTGTTAAAACATAGATTGGGGGGGTGGGGTAATGCCCAGAGTGTCTGACATGGCAGGTTTGGTGTGTGCGTGCGTGTGTGTGTGTGTGTGTGTGTGTGTGAGTATGGGCTAAATGATTTGCATTTCTAACAGGCTCCCAGGAACCAAGGATCTGGCCAAACCCCTTCTGTTTTACAGCTTGAGATAACTGAGACCCTCAAAGACAAAATAGGTTGTCCTAAAACCAAATGATCTCACCTACGGAAAAGGCTGTTTTACTATACTCTCCAGCTGACTTGGTTTCTCCATAACTTCCAGGTAATCACTTGCTAATATTGTTCGATGACATCTGTGTGCCTCTTTCCTGCCCCAGCATTTGATCCTGTAGAATGTTAGCCCTCTTATTACCCCACCGTCCTTCCTATTTTCTGTCTCCAGCGGCCTATCATCTCCTGAGGAAGGAGAAAAGGTGGTGGCCACAGGGAGACCGATAAGAGAAAGGAGACGGAGCAAAGGGTGAACATGAGACTCAAGGAGAAGATGGAATATGAAGAAGAAAAAAAAGACGGGTAGGTGTGTAGAGGCAGAAAGGCAATCAGTGGTGGCCTGAAGTTGAGGGTGTAGGGAGATGGGGAGTGTGGTGGCAGCAGAATGCCCACCCCAACCCACCAGAGACATCCATGTCCGAATCTGTGAAATAAAGAGCTTATCTTGGGTTATCCAGGTGGGTGCAGTGTAACCACATGGGTCCTTATAGAGGGAAGCGTCAGAATCAGGGAGATGTGTTGTGAGAAGGGCTTGATAACGTAAGGAAACATTCAAACCTGTAAAGAACTTCTATGAGTTTCTTTGAGCCAAACTGTCAATTATTGCCAGAAGCAGAATCTCAACATATTGGGATAATGCTCCAGAGGATGGTGGTTTTTTTACTTTGTTTTAAACATTACAGGCAAAAGAGAAGAATTAAGTGGGTTACACAGATTCCATTGGTGATAGATGAGGGAGGTGGGGGAAGGCAAAGTGGGGAAAACTCTGGGATTGGATAAAAAGTAAAATGATGGACACAGTTCTTTTACTTAGGTGGGTGCTCGACAGTTCACGGTCAACGATGAACTCAGTAACCATGAGGGGACTGTGGTCTCCACAGAGCGATGGTACCTGTGCTCTGAGGGGTCCGGAAAAAGGAAAATTACTTGGACTTCCCAACGATATGTTACCGCAGATGCAAAAAGACAACAGACAGGCTCGACCTTTGTCAGGGAAGATACTGGCCGGGGATGTGACTACCCACCACAAACTGCTTTTAGTTAAAAAGTTATAACTTCAGACCATCCTTTGTGTTTCCTTTTAGTCTTTGAGTTTGCAAGGCTGCCACGCAGGCCTGCCCTGAGCTAGTCAGGGGAGCATGTGGCCCCTTTTCATCCACAGAGTCAACCAGCCGTCACTGGCTTGGAAGAGGAAGGGGACCCCGAGCCAAAGTATGTGGCTGCCTCTAGAAGAGGGAAGAGGCAGGAAAACAGATCCCCCTGGAGCCTCCGGGAAGGCACGTGGCCCTGCTGACACTGAGATTTCAGCCCGCGAGACCCATTTGGACTTCTGGGCTGCAGCTCTCTAAGATGAATGTGTGTTGTTTTAGGCTTCTCCGTTTGAAGCAATTAGTTACAGCAGCAACAGGAAACTAATAGAGGGGTAAGGAGGTTCTTTTTTTCGGGGGGGGGGGTGATGACATGTTCTAAAATTAGATTAGGGTGATCGTTGCCCAGTTCTGCAAATGTACTAAAAACCATTGAATTGTACACTTTAAAAAGGTGAACGTGAAGGTATGTGAATGATATCTCAATAAGATGTTATTATTATTATTTATTTTTTTAAAAAGATGGGTTAGGAGCAAGAGAAAGGAAGAAGTGAAATGCTACTCCCCAGCCTGGGGGCCAGAGAGAGAATCCAGGGGCTTCAGGTGCCTCTGAAGTTGAGGTCAGAAGGGCAGCGCCAGGAGGTGGCACACATGACAGAACGTATCAGGATCCGGCTCCAGCCAGCTCCTCCCTAAAACACCGTGTCTTCATTTTTATTTTATTTTTTTGCAATAGTTGGTTCTGCTTCACAGAACAGACCAAAAAAAAAAAAACAAAACAAAAAAACAGATGATAGAGCAGATGAGCTGTCCTTGCCAACTCTTGATTCAAAAGGAACAAAATTCACCAAGAACAACAACCCTACGACACAAGAAAAGGAAGGGGAATATCCAACCACAACTGCAATCACTGATGTGAAGTGCAACGTGAGACACAGGATGGAGAGGAAACCCACTGGCCCGGCTGGGAGCTCCCAGACAGAGGTGAATGGAGGGAGGAAAGAAGGAGCGGATTTTGATTGGCGTCACGTCACCATCAGGGCCAGAGCCATGGGAGAATGTGTACGGCCACATTCATTCATTGTTAACACATTTCCACATTTCCTTCTCTGCAAATGTCCTTGTGCAGCCCCTGCATTATTTTCCATCAAACCACACAGAAGAAGAAGTCTATCACTGGGTGACAAATTATCTGTCTTTGTTAAGAAATCCCTGGTGACATGTAGGATCCAGTCCTGAGACTAGTATGCCTGCTTTTCTTCCATCCGCCTTTGCAGTGGAATCTTTAATCAAGTGCGTAGCTTACGGAACAATAGCTTTGATAAGGCACGGCAACAACTCTTTACCTAAAAAGTCTTACCAAAAAAAAAAAAAAAAAAGTCCTGTGTTCTGCAGGAGTGATGTTGCCAGAATAAGGAAAGAGAAGCGATTTGTCCACACTCCTGACCCCATCCTCCCCCCGTTATTTCCCCCTCTTGGTCATCAGCGCCATCAACATGGCCAGTGGCCTTCCTGCAGATGGTCACAATAATGACAATTACACCGGAAAATGGGCCGTGAGAGAATGCTCAAGGAAACTGTCGGCTTTGCTAACACAAGAGAACTTCCTGATCAATGACACACACACCCCCCTCTTACAGTCCCAGCCAGGCCCCTTAATCCTCACGGAATGGGCTGCTCTTCCTCTGGCAACTGGAAATCTCGAGGTTTATCTAAGGGCATGTCCATCACCCCTCCGGGGGCCCGGTCCTCTAGCTTGTCTCCTGAGTCAGGTCGGATGTCTAGAAACACGAAACCTTAAGCTCCCTGTAAAAACGCCTTCAGAGAAATATGACTCAACCACATGCCCTCAGATTTTTATTTAAGAGGATGATAACATTTTTGTATCTTTTGTGTAACTGCTATTCCTTATTACTTTCTCTTCTACAATCCATGGCATGTGCCATGTGAACCCTTTTACATTTTTATTTTTTGTTCATCTTCACCCGAGGATATTTTCCCATTGATTTTTAAGGAGAGTGGAAGAGAGAGGGAGAGACAGAGAGAAACATTGATGCGAGAGAGACACATCGATTGGTTGCCTCCAGCGTGAGCCCTGATTAGGGCCCGGGCTTGGGAGGAGACTATAACCAAGGTATAGGACTTTGACAGGAATTGAAACCGAGGCCTTTTGGTTTGTAGGCCGATGCTCTATCCACTGAGCCAAACCAGCCAGGGTGTGAACCCTTTTAAATAGTTTTCTTGACTGTGTCTTTTGTTGCAGGACACCTAAGAACTTTAAGAGTAGGTAAGTAATTAAAATGAAGGTGACTTAAGGAAAATGAAAGAACTCCCCCTGGTCTTTATCTGTTTGGTCTGGTTTTGTTTTTTCCCTATCCAATGACGAAGAGCGATGGAGAAAAAGAAATGAATTCCGAGCAGCAAGTCGGAAAGAGAGTCCTGTTCACAGGAATCGTGCTAAGGTCTCAGAAGCAGGTCTGACCCCACCTCCCTCCCCGCTGCAGATCAGGCCTGGGGAGCGCCAGCTGGGCCTGGCCGGCCTGAGGCACATCCTCTCCGAGCTGGGGCCATTTGCTGTCCATCCCGGCTGCTGAGGTCTCTCATCTGGGAGAACATTTTGGGGAGAGGAAGACCACTGTTTGTGAGCCCCCACAAATGTTTTACTGCCTCGTTCTCTGGACTCTTACCCTGTCACTATTTGTCATCCCCTTGGCCCATCTATGAGTAGCCACGGGTAAATAAAATAAAATTCATTTGACCACAGGAATGAGTGCCAGACCAGGAAACCACCTTCTCCATGGGGAAGGATCTAGAGGAGGCGGGGGACAGCTCTGGGCCAAGTGGGGTGTCTGCTCAATGCCCGGCCAGGCCCGGCCTCGGCCCCGCGTCTCCCAGCTCTGGGCCCTGCAGTCTGGCCTACGTGTCCCTGCGTTCATCAGTGGGAGAGAACGGACTGGATGATGCTGAGGCCCCTCTGGCTTTGTAGTCAGAGTCTCACGTTGAACAGGGCTGGCCTGAGGACCTGTGCCTTACAGCAGGTGGGCACGCTGTGCCTGCAGGCCCGAGCTGGCCTGCCACCTGCCTCCAAACAGCCTGGGAGGTAAGAATGGTTTTACGTTTTTAAATGGATGTGGGGAGGGAGAGTATAAAAAAAAAAGAGTAACATTTTATGACATATGACAATGACATAAAATTCCCATTTCAGTGTCCATCACCGCAGTTTTGTGTCTACGTCGCCTGGGGCTGCTTTTGTGCCACAGGAGTTGAATAGTTGCCCCGCAGACGGCACGGCCTGCCCAGCCTAAAATACTTGCCCTCCGGCCCTTTTCAGGAAGTCTGCCCTCCCCTGGCTTAGAGAAGGAACGCTGTCCCTTGGATGGTCAGTCCACAGCGACTGGCCCTGAGAACCCAGGAGGAAGGGGACATGGCAAACCCTTGACGCCGCCTTGCCCACAGTGGGCTGACTGATGGAGAACTGAAAGGGTCCTGTGCGGCCATTTGGGCCGGGATGCTGGCCTGGGCCTCAGCACCAGGAGGCCTTCTGGTGGTCACCATGTACCTTTCCCTCCAAGTACTGAAAGCAAGGGGGTCTACATAGCAGAGCACCAGCCAAGGAAGGCAGGAATTCTGTGTGTACTCACAGAAAACACGTACGCACATACACCACACTGCAGCCCACCAGGCCAGGAATGGTGTCTCCTGAAAATAGCCTGGCCCTCAAGTTGCCTGTCGGCAGATACAGCCCAGGGGCCCTCCCGTGGGTCCCCGGGACAGAGCCGCTCTGCAAGGGTGGGTACCTGAAGGGTGACGTTGAGGGGCTGGAAGTGACACGGCAGGTCCTCCAGCTGAACGAAGTTGGCCGCGGCCACAGACTCGCCGTACACAAAGGAGGTTGGCGACATGATTCTGAAAGAGGAAACCACGACATCCATCATCCCAGCCCGTGGTCACGCCGCCCAAGGTCACCCCTGTCCTGAGAATCCAACCCTCTGTCTCGGGAACCTGGCTGCCCCCAGTGCCTTCTGGACTTGGCACTGCTCTCTCCTGTTCACGGACACGGCCAGACATACGCTTTCTAAGCAGACGTTTCCAACAGTGACGTCTCACTTTCGGTCAAATCCACAAGCTGCGCATGTAAACATGTCCTGGGATTATATTTCTAAAATGACAAGGAGGGCTCTGGTAGCTTTGATTTCAGGTTTGTTTTTGTGTTTTTTTTTTTTTTTTTTTTAAAACTGGATTACAAAATTATTCATACTCTGTTTGGTCACTGAAAAACTTCCTGTAAAGTGAGAAAGATCATGGCAAGCTTTTAGGAAACAAACGTAAGTGAATTACAGATTTAGCATCCTAAACGCCACCCGGTGACAGATTCATTTAAAAATGCAAATTTGTCAAACTATTCAAAATGATCAGAAATCCGGCCTTAAGAGTGGAGTCTGTGGGATGGCAGCGTTTTCCTTCCGATTTCTCACGGGGGCTGCGGGAGATGTGACGAAGCACGCAAGCTCCGTTTGTAGCGTGCTTCCCATGTTGCCCGAATCAGCATGTCTGAGATGAGACGAAGCCTAGAGTCACTCGAATTTCCAGACCAATAATGGGTTCTGGATGAGATTCCAGAAGCCGCTCACTTGCCTCGACGCCAACAAGGTAAGGTTTGGGGTACCAAGTCTGAATGGACAGCAATGCATCTATTCTCAGCGTGAGTGTATTCCTTTAGAAATGTAGTATCAAATGGCAGGACTGGTTCCTGTGCTCGCCCTGTTTTGTGGTCCTGGAGAGATCAGAGGGTGACCCATTTGTTTAACCGATGACTTCATCTGAGGCTATTAGCACCCCCCAGTGGGGCCGCCCAGGGCCCCAACAGCAGGATCAGACAACAGGATCAAGGGAGCCCGCCGTGTTTTCTCTGTGGTCCCCGGGGACAGGGCATGGTTCAGAGCACGTTCCCACTGTGCCTCCGATGAAACAAGTAAATAAACTACACGGCTGAAAACAGAGCCATGAACAAAGGCAAATCTATATGCTAATGAGCAAATATATTCCACCAGCGCCTCAAGCCTGAAGCCCGCGTTGAAACATGCCAGGGGCGCAGGCCTGTCATTCCCGGGCACCCGGCAGCGTGCGCTATGGCCATGATGGCTCCTTCTGCGCTGCATTAGCGTTTGTACTGCTGGCCACCGGGCCCCAGAGCACTTGGAAACTAAAGAGAGAGAAACTCTGAACCTCCAGAAGGTCAGCTTGCATTGGGGCAAAGTTCCATGGATCCTCATTTGATCCAAACGGACTATGCAAATGCTTTCCCCACCATCCACGAGGTTATGTGCTCTGTCACCTGAAGTCTGAAGCAGGAACTGGGTTCTCACCTTCCCAGGCCTGGGCTGAGGCTGGGAACTGACAGGGTTGTTTTGGGGCTGCAGCCCCACTTTCCAGCAATGCCAGCAGCACATGGATGGCCTGGACTTCCCCCGCCAGGAGGTGAGCCCACCCTGAGGGTCACCTGCCCACCCCAGACCAGCAGACATTGGGCAGAGCGGCTGGCTCTGCAGCAGAGGTTAACACAGACACAAAGCCAGCGCCACTGTGTGCCAGCCAGGCATTGGGACAGTGCTGGCTGCAGCCTCAGGCTGGCCCTGCAGCCTCTGGCTGAGATGTTAGTCTGAGGAATCATGCCGCCTGCTACCACGAGGCACTCTGGAGGGGTGGATGCTGGGAAACTTGCACACAGAGGTGGACAGGACGTTCAAAGAAATGAAGGGCCTTAGACTTGTCGTCAAACTTGTGCTACTTACTGGGTGGGTGGGTGGTGGGGAACGAGGGGAAAATGAGGAGGGAGGAGGGAGGAAGGCATGAGTCCCTGGAGCTCAGCCTTCAACCTGCATTTCAGAGTTGGGGAGTCTGGAGGTGGCAGGGCCACTGACTCTGGGTTACACGTGCAAATTCAAGACGGGCACGGTGTCCCCTGCAGAGCACCTACGTGTTCTGGCCACCCAGGCCTGGGCTACTCACCCCGTGATGGACGTGTCCACTTCGTGCATCAGCGGCACCGTCAGCGTGAGGGTGTTGTCGTGCAGGGACTCGGAGCGCTCCGTGTTGCCGCTGTGCGGGCAGAGCAGAGGGGACGCGGTCAGCATCAGGCCTCGGGCAGCAGCCTCCTGTGCTCGGTAGCAGAGCTCCATCCACACCCCCAGGGCCGCTCTGCGCCGGATGCACCCTCAGCTCTGTTTCTGGGCCCTGCACAGAGCCACTATTGTCTCGGTTATGTACTGGGGAACGGATCCCAGGAAACAAGAGCAGAGAAGAGGGACAAGGCAGGGGAGGAAGACAATGAAGGCTGTGGCCCAGGAGGTGAGGGCTGTGGGCAACTGGCTCGGTCTGGCTGGGGAACTCCGGGAAGCAGTCTTCCCAGCAGAGGGCGGGGAGCTGGGTCCTCATCCTGCACTGACTCCTGAAACCGGCTGCCCCTGGAGGAGGGGGAGTGGGGCCATTAACTCCCTGGCACCAGGCCTGTGCACATAGGTGAGTGGGCTCCGGACAGAGGAAGCCTCAGGCAGGTGGCGGGTGCCTGGAGCAGGTGAGTGCCGAGGGGTATGTATGGGCACTGGCTGCATGAGGACTGCTATGGGCATTTGTTCTGGGAATAGCAGGCCAGCAAGGTTGGGGCCCTGCAGCCAGGAAGGGATGTGCCACACTTCACAGCCGTTTCCCACCTGGAGGGGGCGCCCTTCTTCCGAGAACAGGCAAGCCCAGGAGAGGGGCCCGGACCAATGGAATGGGAGCTCCCGCTGTGGGTTTGAGGCTACCGTGTGTCCATAGGCAGGCATCCCCTTTGGGGTGAGAAGGGACTGAGGTTCTTGTGAGGCAAAAGCAAGGGAGCAGCAGCTGCTGTGAGGCTGGGTGCCAGGGATTCCCCGCCTGGGACAGGTAAGGAGCAAAGAGACTAGGTAAGGGGCCTAGGGATCCACAGCAAAGCAGGTCAGCCAGCTCTTTCCCAAGCGGAGCTTTCCCACTGGGATCTGCTTGCCTGATACCAGGGCTGGGGGCCTGGGGGGAGAAAGGGGAAGAAGGAAGAGGAGGAAAAGATGAGAAGGCCTAGTTCCCCTTTACTATTTAACTAAATCTCAAATATGAATCGCGATGATTATTCCAGGGAAGAGCCCGCCTTGGTCAAAGGCATGGCTGTTGGGTGCCTGTCGCTGGACCCGGCACTCACGGTTGTTTCTACCATATGGCGTGAATATGGGGCTCCGGTAGCAAGCCAAGTTCACCCTCCCGGGTGGACAGGAGTCTCCCAGACCCGCTCAGGTTCGTGCACGTCTCCCATCACACCGTTCCCTGCCCGTGTGCAGAGTTCCCGCTCACCCTCTGCCCCCCCTCACCGGCACTCCCCCATCCCGTTCCCCCACTGCCTTCCTCTCCCACCCAGCGAGTGCTGAATGCAACACTACTTAAATAGCACCCACATCCCCTCTCCCTCTCTCTCCTATTGTTCTGGAACAATGACGCTCCTGACCCTGACCCCAGACTTCTCATCTGTCTTCCGCCTATGGGGTGACCCCCATCGCTCAGAGGGCAACCACCACCCTTTGCAAAAGCAGCAGGTGCCTCACTTCCTCGTCCTTCCTTCCGGGGGCAATGAAAGCCAGAGGATCACTGCCATGGGCAGACCAGAGAGGAGACCCGCACGCACGGCTGGGGTGGCAACCCCGGGCCTGCGCCTCCTCCCCCCAGCATCCTGCCAGGTCTGCGGAATCGGTTCCTGCTGGAAGCGCCACCCCTTGCCCTGCCGTTTGTCCAGCCACCTGTGGCCGCTGGCAGCTCCGGCCCAGCAGTGTCGTCTGTCATCAGGAGAGACTGCTCCAGACGAGCTAAGTTGACAAGTTGAGATAAAGAGGCCAGACATCAAAAGGCTCCCAGTCATCCTGCAAGCGCGTGACTTGGGATGCTTCCCTGAGGCCCGCAAAGCGTGGCTGCTGAGAGGGGAGCTCTTGAGAAACTGTCTACTCTCGACATTGTGTCCTCCTGAATCCACACGTGGGCAAGAGCCCTTCGAAGGGTGGTGACGGGGAAGAAGGCGGGATCCTAGCTTCCTGTCGGGGCAGGAAGTGGAGGGCTGTGGGTGCCCTCGGGGGCAGTCAGACCAGATCAGCACCCAAGTCTGGAAATATTCTGCTGTGTACACGTAACAGATAATACAGCTTCCTGAACAGTTGTGATTCAAAGAATTAGGAGATCGGATCTTTAATAGTTAAGCCACCGATGCTAGGGGTCTCCTCATGCTATACAGAAGGAGGTGCTCTTGAATTTAGTAAGTTGTCAGCGCTGTATGTGGTAAACAGTAGCTGAATATTTGGTAAATATTTGCTTGATAGATGTCTGCCGAGTGAAAAGGCGTCCCAGAGGGCAGACTCAGCAGCAGAAGTGGAAGGTATCTCTGGCCGCCTACAGGCCGAGGCTGGGCTGGGTTCTCCCTTTTCCAAAGAGTAAGAGTCAGCTCTGAACACCTGCAGAGCCCAGTGAGCGCGCACAGCACCTGTTAACCTAGGCCTTACCTGTCCCACAAGCCCTGCTGTGAGCCTGGAGGGCTCAGAAGCTGCCCAGGAAAAGGGGAACGGGCCAGTAAAAGCAAAATGACGCCCCAAGGCAAGTTTCCCTCCACACTGTTGGCATGGATTTGAGAACTTGCCTGGAGACTTGAAGTGACTGCAGGACTTTGCATCACTCAAGAGTGACCTGAGAATGCATAGGACCCTCCTAGATGTCCTCCAAGGACAGGGAAAGAGAGACGGGGTAGCTGTGCAAGCAGAACTAGACAAGAACTCCCCTATACACACACACCCCAGGATCTGGTTCCACCAGCCTTTGGGGCTTTATCACAGCACAACCATCTCCTCCTCCTCCCCAGCACCCTGGCATCATCACAGCACAGCCAGAACTTCGTCTTTCTGGGTTCCAGCAGTACTCACCTTCAGAAAACAAAGTTGAAATCCCTCTTACCTCTGAGCAGTAATGATGAAGTTGAGAACTTCTTCTTCTCCAGACAGATGGCTTGTATCGAAGATCACACTGAATTCATACTAGAAGAGAGACATTTGGCATCAGCAGGCATTCCAAATTAAACTGTTAGCTACAACCTTCCCCACTTACGGCCCCTGGAAACTCAAGCTTTATTTGTATGCATATATATATTATTAATGTTTTTATTTACGAGAGAGAGAGAGAGAGAGAGAGAGAGAGAGAAAGAAAGAGAGAAAGAAAGAAAGAAAGAAAGAAAGAAAGAAAGAAAGAAAGAAAGAAAGAAAGAAACAGCGATAGGTTGCTTCCCATATCCACCCCAACCAGAGGTTGCACTCACAGCTTGGGTATGTGCCCTGACCGGAAATCAAACCACTGATTTTTCAGTACATTGGACAATACTCAACCAACTGAGCCACACTGGCCAGGGTTGTATGCATATCTTTTTGACTGTCAGTCCTGAGACACAGCTTTAACAATAAAAACCACCCTGCCAAGAGGCACATGGTCCTTTTCAACAACTAAGAGTCTCTTTAGGAATGATATGTTTGTCTCTTAAACCAGGACTTTCTAAATCTCACTTACACACCATGTTCCCAAGATTTGGCCACATCTGCATACCTTGTCACCTGTGATATTTACTCAATATTTTTATTGCCTCACTCACTTTGTCCAAAGACTATTTTAAAAGGAAAATGTATACCAAGATCACAGAAAGGAATCCAAGATCACTTGGCCTAAAAAGAAGGCAGTCATCAAACAGGTGTAATGAACACAAAGCCATGCTCACTTTTGCTGCTTGTTAAGGCTCCGAGGCTAAGGTCTACTCTATTTTGGTAAAAGGGAGATAAACAAGTGATAGGAGGCGCTACAGGCATGCTACACTATTGTAGACCTTATCCTGGATGTGGTCAGAATTGAAAAAGCATTGAAAAGGTAATAACTTTCTCACTGTAAGAGTCAATGTTGTTTGGTGCTGTGTCCATATATCATCTAAAATCATCTCAGGTACCTCCAGTTGTGAGTACCCTATGAGTTGGGGAACACTTCCCTAAGCACACACACATGCTCATACATCACACACACACACACATATCAGGAATGTGGGAGGAACCCTTGGGTTGGGGTTGGAGAACCAGGCTCTATCACAAACTGACCATGTGATCATCGCAAAGACACTTAACCTATTTCATTTCAATAAAAAGAAGAGGGTGGACAAAATGACTCTTAAATTCCTTAAAGCTCTGAGAGTCTGTGACTTATTTATTAACTAAATGGTTAGGTTCCTTGATGACTAATTCTAGGCTATAGTCTAAAGTTGCGAGACTGGGATCTACTGAACTGAATGCCGCCTGAAAGGCCTGGACCTTGGGCCGTTACACTGGACCATTATCTACAGTGGCCACTGAGCATCCCTATCTAGACAGAAATTACTGTTGCTGTGGGACTTGTCAGCTTACAGGGCTCAGGACAGGAAGCACAACTGTACGACACAAAGGAAGGAAAGTCAAGGGTCTCATCCCAGCAAAGAGTCAGAACTGGCAGGAGATGTGAACACTCTGGACATCAAGGTGAGGTGAGAAGCAAAAGATCTGGGCAAGAAGCCAAAATCAGAGATGGGGGCCTGGGAGAACAGTAGGTCAGAGACACAGCTAAGCAGAGTAAGCCGGCTGTGCAGTCATGATGCCTGGCTGATGGTCTGGAGCCCAGTGACCACAGGGTCTGCGGGATCAGGAAGGGCAAGCCAGGCTGTGGACAGAGGGAGCCCGTGTCCCTGCCCAGTCACTTCTTGAGCCTTTTCCAGGGAATTTTCCCCAGATCCTTGACCCTTGCCACAGGTCTCAACCTCTGTATGTGGGAGGACGGCAGTGCATCCCCACATGGGGAAAAAAGTCCATATTCCAACGTTCACACTTCTGTTGGTTCCATGACTATTTTGAAAATTAATGAATTTTGACAAAATTTAATGCCTCAGATTTCATTTTTATGATGACCTTCTCTTTATGGCAAGTGATCCTGGGTCTACTTGTGACAGGGATATCAATTTTCCTTTAAAAACAATCTTTAGACTAAAACTAGGAAGGCACACCTTAGGTTTGATGTGGGATGTAGACTGGATTTCATAATACGATGGCAACTGTGAAGACTCTTTCAATCGTCTATTTTCTATTCCTCAATAGATTTCCATTGCATTGGTGAATGATGTGCCACGTACATTATTCTCGGACATTGGACCATTCTATTGATTTCCATGGTTCAGGGTACTCCTTCCTCATCTGACTTGGAGTCTAACAGAACTTGGCCTCTATTCTGCCAGCTATTAGCAACCCCTTTTCTAAGGCCAGCCACCTTCACATCTCCCTCCTCCTGGGATGAATGTGGGCAGCTGAGAAAGAGAATCAGAAAAAGGCTCTGCAATCACGGATGTATTAGTAAGGGCCACAGACGTTCGGAGCAGGTGGAGGCCGATGGGTCCAATGATTTTAAAGAAATAAGCAAATCTTTCTCACTAGAACATTTCCAAAATTGGTTTACTAAACAGCTACCATGTACTGGGGCCAGAAAGTCTCAGGAATTAAAATGATTTGATTCTGTCACATAGGCAGGAGAGAAGGGTCAAGCTTTCATTTATTCTAGGTGGGGGCTGGGGGGGAGGGGGGGTGGGGAAGGAAGATGAGCTTTTCTTCAAATCATAGCAGGAAAAATAGCTTCCATTTCGTAAGGCAGACCTGGTCTTTTAGAGATTCTAGTTTTGTCTACAAAAATCGCATTTTCTATATACGCCTCTCTGCATCTCCTTATAATGATGGCACATGTGAGAACGCCCTGTGTCAAAATAAGCTGTGCCATGGTATTGCTTGAGCTTAGAAAATGCGGCTCCTTATATCTAAACGGCTGTCATTTCTTTTACTTGAAAAAGTGAAGTGCAATACAATTATTTATGTTTCAAGCATTTTAAGAAGTTTCTTAAGAAAACCGTGAGGGCCCAGGGGAGTCAGGACTGTGGGTCACTAGGCCAGACCACCCACATCGTCTCCTATGTTGCCTCGGGGACTCAAAGTGGCGTGCAATGTCCCAGAAAAAAAAAACAAAACCATTTCAAGGAGGCCAACCAGATGCCACCTGCCAAGCTGCTAAGACCATGCTGTGTCTCTCACATTTGGGGCATGTCATGTGGGTCAAAGAGAAAGACCATGTGACCATGGTCCCTCTGGAGTAGACTGCCATGGACAGACAAGAGGGTCACCATACCCCAGCTCCTGCAGGAGGAAACCTCGGAGGAGGCAGCTGGCAGAGGAGGGGCTGGTGGGAGGGTCTGGGGGCTGCTCCCAAGGAAGTGCCCCATCTGCCACTTACCTTCGACTTGGACCTCATGAAAGGGAATCCCACGCTGCATTTGAGGAAGTCTGATTCCAGCAGTTCACAGGAAATGCCCATTTCCTCCTGAAAGAGAGAAAAACACCAACAGATGGGCTGGCTGCACAACACAGATGTGGACATGGCCTCGGGCAGGCAGATGGAGACTTCGGCAGACATGGTCCACCTTTAGTTCCCAGACAACAGCCACTGTGGGCTGTGGGGGGATGAGGAGCCTCTGACCAGCACGAGTCCCAGGTGCCTTGGGAAGTCAGGTGCAGGGGACAGAACCACTCTTCATTCTCCACTAACATGTGGGCTGTGAACCCCTGTGCTCTCCTGGGACACGGGATGGGGCCACATGTGAGTAGGACTCCTCCTACTGTTTGGATGAAAAGGCAGCCCCGTTGTCTTTCTGGCTCCTTTCTCCTAAGCCCAAACCCTAAGCGCACCTTTCAAGACCTTGCTAGTGTAGGAAAGTCAAACTCTAAGAAAATGACACCCACAAAAATACAGGGATCCTTTCTACAGCCCAGAGAAGTGAGGAGGGCTGACCTGCTCCCCTGCAAGCCTCCCCAGGGTGGGTCAAGGGCAAGGACAGGTTAGCCCAACCACCATGGACTCCTCATGTGGTGGCCCAAGAACCAGGGGAGTGGCACAGGGAGCCGCTTTTTCCACCGGAACACATGGTTCCCAACCAAGGTCAAAGGAAAGCCAGGAGGCTCTTCATACCTTCCCTGGCCCCAGCTTCCTCAGGTCACTGCAACAAATCAGACCTTCCAAGGGGAGTTGGTATGTTTGTAGATTTTGGAGAAGGGGAGGCACAGGGCGGAACTAGCACTTTCTCAGGGTCTATAATCCAGGACACTGAAGTTCAATGGGCTGTGTGACCTCCCCAAGGTCATTCTAAAGCCTGTCTCCTTCCACACAATGGCAGACAAAAGGAACCAATCCCTGTGGATCCAGCTTTGAAATGCTGCCCGTGCTTCTTGCTCCAATTCCCCAGACCCCACTCCTCGGCTCAGACCAGCTGTTCCCAACCTGCAGAAAGTACGACGAACACTTCCTGTTGTGTCCAATCAGGGGGGAAAAAGTGAGCACTTACTATAATAGACCTACTCAGTTACAAATTATAAACATACACTACCATACTTACATAGCAGGAACATGATCAAACACACAAAAAGTGCAAATGCTAAAAGATAACCAGTCCATGGACTTAGAAGTCAAGATAGCAACTGGGGAGGCAGGAAGTGGAGGAGGCTGCGTGGGTGCTGGGAATATTTTTGGGTGTGATCGTGGTGAAATTCGATGAGCTGGGCACTTAATGATTTGTGTAATTTGATCTGTTCGTTAAACAGCAATAAAACTTTACTAAAAAAAAAAAAAATAGCAACAAAACAAAAATCCCTCCAAAATACAATGAAATGAAAACTAGGAGACATAGAAACAGCAAAGGCAACTCTACCCCCTTAGCATCCAGTCGTGGAGATTACCGATGTCGGGGATTATACATTTTCTAATGGTTCTCGGGTACTTTGGAGAGCGTTTCTCCCAGGGACTTGGGACCCTGTGCGTTAGAATCCGCTTGGGAGCATCTTAAAAAACACAGATTCCCGGGCTGCATCCCAGTCGCCTCTGCGTGGACAACTGAGTAGATTCCGAGACTGCAGGGCCTGGGAAAAGCACGTTCCATGAAGGCTAAGTGATAATGTGGGTGAGCCTGCTGCAAGGTGCTTGGGAGCCGCTGCCATGAGCTTTCCTTCCGCTGGTCCATCCCACCGGCTGCGTGAGGGGCCTTCTTAAACCACGCCTCTCCCCACTGCAAACAGAACGGAGCTTCAAATCCATTTGGACCCGTATTTCCTGTCACTGTCCCCCCAGCCCCACGGAGCACATACATTGCTGTTCTACAAACACCCTGACCCGGGCTCACTTCCACACCTCTGTGGGAGGTTGTTCCTCAGCCCTACTCCAAGGTTTTCTTCCCCCGTCTTGGCCCCCAGACACCCCGGGTGATGAGTTCACATACAGAATATGGTCACGGTGCAGGGTTCAGAATGGGCCCTGAGCCTCCCTGGGGAGCTGAGTCATCCTATCTGCTACCTGGATCGTTGACAGGTGTTAGTCCCTGAACTTGAAGAGCTCGGGGACTAGAAGGGGACGTCCTCCCAGCAGAGAAGCGGACATTTACATGGCAGTGCGAGGGGCTGCCCTGGGAACCCAGGGGACGTGTGTTGGCAATTTCAATAGGAAACATCAGAGAATAATTTCTCAAATGTTGTCTTAAGACCTGCATATCCCAAAGACGGGGTCCCAATGGTTCCCTGTGGGTGGCTTTTGGTCACCATCCTCTTCCTCATGCTCCTCACCCCAGACGCCCACAACTGGCCCAACTGAAAGCTACTGTAAATTCTAGCTCATTGGCTTGTGGGCCTCAGAAGCAGCAAGCCCAGCCCAGGGTGACCTTCGCTCTCGGTTTCCCTGGGACAGTCCTGGCTCATGTCTGTCATCTGGGTGTAATTACTCTCAAGAGCGTCCCGGCATAAATATAAATTACGTGATTACTCAACCCCTCTGTAATGCTCAAGTACTCGCAGGAAATCCCTTTCACGCCAGGAGAGAGGTTTTCAGTGTAAGTCGAAGGCCTGTCTGCTCTTGACGATGGGCTGCCCCGAGACGTCTTCAGTGTGTGCACGTGTGTGAAGGAGTGACTGTGCCTTCCGACATTTACGCTGGAGCCTGACGGGACCTCGTTTGCTTAGCTTTGCCCGAGGTGGCTCTGCATTAGTCAAGAGCTGCTGAATGACCTCATTCCTGCTAATTCCAAAA
This sequence comes from Murina feae, assembly GCA_004026665.1. Lineage (NCBI taxonomy): Eukaryota > Metazoa > Chordata > Mammalia > Chiroptera > Vespertilionidae > Murina > Murina feae. Next base: position 68,293 of record PVJC01000636.1, on the reverse strand, counting down.
TATGAGAACATCACATTTAAACCGGCATTGACCGTACTAGTCCAGGTCGCCCATCCTCGCAGTCTAATAGACATTACAAAATTCTGGATGGATCTTGGTGGCGATGAGCAGAAAGGGCGAAAAGCAAAGACATCTCTAGGAATGAGCCCGCTCAGCGGCTGGCTTGTGCCCCCGAATGGGGCTCCAGACTGGTTGCCCCGGAGCGCCCTCCTGCCTCCTGTCGGTGCCCGTCCAGCTTCCTGTGGCTATTGGAGCCGCCCTGACCAAAAGGCTTTCATTCGAAGCCCTGCTCTCCGACTACAGTTCTGTTTGGGAGGTTATGACACCCTCCCCCACAAGCATTCTGCAGCCGATGACTGACACGGTGCAAAAGGCCGCCCCTTTGTCTCCAGGTGGACCAGCTGTGTCATGCAACTCATGATCCGGAGTCCCTGTGGGCACTGGCGAGGCAGACTGCAGCTGGCCGAGGGCACAGACCCACGTGGCTCCTTCCTCAGCCTCATCCTGCGCCCGTCATTCCTCTTCTCCCAAGGGCATTAGGGCATTACCCCAACCAATCACCTGCACAGCAGTCCCCATCTCAGGTTCCGCCTCTGACGAATCTGACCTCAGAGTACAGATGAGGGTTGGGAATGAGAGCCACTGGAACAAGCTGGGCATCTGCCACCAGGCGGGGAGAGGGGACAGAAGGGGCACTCACCTGCTAAGATTGCTCCTTTAAATCCATACTAGCCAAGAGGAAACTTTCTTCATTGTCACTTATAAAACCTGTATGGCTCCCTGCAGCCCCTTTGTCCTGGTTTCAGATCATGCTCAGGTATAACCTTAAATACCAGGGTCAGGAAGGAGCCATGTAACCCGCTGGTAGTTAGGTGGGCACGCTATAGGCACAGAGAGACCCAGAGAAGCTTTAAAAAAATGAGTTCTGGGAGAAGTGACAAAACTCAGCAGTCCCCCTGCAGTCCCCCAGCAGTCCGCGGGGGTTGTGTCTTACCTCTGCCCACCAGGAGGTATCTGGGGGTGATGCAGGGACCAGGCTTCTCCCTGGCTCTGATTCCCGCCGTGTCACTGGAGAACCTGACCTCAGCACTGTTGTAAAACTCAGGATTACCAGCTCTCAGCCCTCGGGAATGCGGGCCAGGGAACGAGCTCTCTCCTGTGTCGCTGCCTGTCAGCCAGTATCGACATCCGATCACCCAATGTACACACAGGGCGAATGTACCACAGCATAAAACTGCACCCTTGCTGAAAAGACCCAGGCTCCCACGAAATCAACGAACGTTGTGTTGGAAAACTGCTCCCACCACGGAGACCACTGCTAAACCTGGGTCTGGCAGCGATGGGTCCGTTACCTGCTGGAGAAACCACAAATTCCCCCAGATGCTGACTCATTAGGCTGCTTCAGAGGATGAGGATTTAAAGGAAAGTATCCAGGGAGCCCTTGGGCAAACCATACCGTTGTAAAGAAGACCTTTCTGTGACTGTGCTTAAAAAGGCAAACCATAAAGCCAAGAAAATGCTCCTTTATGACCCAGGAGGGCTGTTCACCTCCAAACGCTGCCCATCCAGCACACGGAGCCTTCTCTTGTTTCAGAAATGGACGCACTAGTATTTTACAGACGCTAATAAAGCACGAGAGCGCTTGCCTTGGGTCAAAGATACCCTTGTCAGTTATAATCACAATGTTACGAAAGCTGTTAAATGGAGGATAATATAAACTTATCTTCACAATTTTTGGTTTCATTTTTCAAGGAACGTTCCAATCAAAACTTTAAAATTTTTTTTACTATGCAACGTTGGACCCTATTATAAAAAGAGTCACAGAACCAGCTTTTCCCCAGCCCCACTTTCCTTTGGCTAACACGGACATCCAATACTGTACATCGCTGGCAGGGTTCCCCCCTGGAGATTATAAGTGATTCAATTAAAAAAAATTTTTTTTTTCCAGTTTTTAACCAACACACATTACTCTCAGGATCCGGAAACCACCAATTAACTTTTATGATTTACTTATTTAAATACATTTTTATTGATTTCAGAAACAGGAAGGGAGAGGGAGAGACAAATAGAAACATCAGTGCCGACATAGAATAATTGATCAGCTGCCTCCTGCACGCCCCGCGCTGGGGATGAAGCCCGCACTGGTGTACGTGCTCCCAAATCATGAGCCACGCCAGCTGGACCCAATGATCGTTTTTAGGCCCTAATAATGGAAAGCTTGGTTTGGGCACCTGTTTTCTCAGCACCTGACATCGAGCTGGGCGCTGAGGAGACCCCGAGTTTGCAATGATTACACGGTCGGGCCTTGGCTCATCAGGGATTCCGATGAAGGAAGCAGCTCACTGGCTGGTCTGCCTGGCATGACAGCTGCTTGCCTTGGCACAGCCCCTCTCTTTTCCAGACATACCTGTCCCGGCCCCAGGAGCGCGGCCAGTGCAGCTGAGCTCCAGCCCTGTGTGCAGCGTGCGGTGGTTGGCAGGAAGGATCAGATAATGAGGCTGGGGGGCCTCCGTGGCTCTCGGGCTCCTGCCTCCCCATCACATAGCATTTGGTTTCACTGCGGAGCGGGGCTTTATCTGACCACCAACACACTGCTCTTTGGGGAGCAGCAAAGTCTGGTGCTGGGCTTATGCTCAGGGCGCGTCTGAAATTTGATTTCCCGTTTTCCACTTCCCACACATGTTTGTCAAACTGACGATGACCCGATGGCCCCATGTCTGTCTGCCAGGGTGGCAGTCTGGTGCTCTTCTAAGAACTGCCTCCCTCTCCCGCCCCAGGCCTGCCAGGTGGCCCCTGGGAGCTGGTCAGAGATGCCTCCATGTTGAGTCAGTTAACAGAGAACCCAGCTGAGTTTTGGAAGCATTTTACGCCAGATTCCGTAATCGCCTGAGGAGTCGGAGGTACACAGGGGCTCCCAACACCCTGGGCCAGTGAGTTAACTCCTAGAAGAAACTTCACTGGGCGGACTCAGCGGTGAGTCAGCCTGAGCCTCACCAGAATAAACAGTCCTGCTCTCAGAGGGGAGTCCTCTGGGACCAGGCCCGCGAAGTCCAACCCGGGAGGAAAAGCACATGAGCTCGCAGCATAGAAAGGGCACATACTTTGGCATTAGTGTTGCAACTTTTTAAAAAAATGTGTTTTTTCTTGAAATTGATTTTAGGAGGATAGGAAGGGAGAGTGAGGGAGAGAGAAACATTGATGTGAGAGAGAACCATCGATCGGTTAAGCAGAAGACACAGAAGTTGTATCGCTTGCCCGGGGTTTCCTACCTGGCAATCGAAAAGTGGGTCAGAGGGGTTGTGGGGTGGGGAACACCAAACAAGGAACAACCAGGTCCCCCGGAACCCGCGGAGCGAGACTGACCGGGTGGGTAGCTCAGACCCCGTGAACCCGGAGCACACAGCGACTCTAGCACAGATGCCAAGGATGGCTGGGCCTGGCAAGGCTGGGCAGCGGTTACAGACCTTCTGCCGGTTAGGCGTTGGCAACCGCACAGTCCGGGGAACCAGAGGTGACGATCCAGCCGCGTGGAGGCTGTGGAGGAGCGGGGCAGAGAAGGCGCTGCAGAGCGGGTTCTTTCTCTAAAGTTTGTCAAAACCCCCCACTGAGAGGCAAAGGCCCAGACTATTCTGGGTCTGTTCTTTCCAAGCTTGACAAGGCGAAGCAGGCAGAAGTGGGAACGAGCGTTGGGGAGAGAGAGAAACCGCAGAGCTGCTAAAGCAAACTTCCCTCCAAAGCCCAGCGTCAGCAGCGAAAGCGTGCGCTTCAGTTACTTCATTTTTTAAAATCTATAGTTTAAAGTATGATGGCGCCCTTTCTCCCCCATGGACCTCTTCCAGCGCCCCCCCACTCCCCTGCAGGCCTTCACCACCCTATTGTCTGTGTCCAGGGTTATTGCATCTATGCACACAAGTTCTTTGGCGGCTCTCTTCCCACCCAGCCACCCTCCCCCGCCTTCTCTCGGAGGTTTGAAAGTCTGTTCCCTGCTTCTATGCCGCTGAGAGAGTGCACTTTAAACAGCCCAGGTCAACCTCAGGCCATGGGGAGGGGGAAGGGAATGGGGAGGGGGGTGGCAGGGGCACCCAGGAGGGGGAGGGGTGGTGGTGGGGGCACTGGGGAGCAAGGATCTGATCCAAGTGGGGACAGGGGACTTCTCCCAAACAGCCCTCTGGACTCTTAAAGAAAGCCCTTGGAAAGCTTGAAAATAGATGAAAACAATCTTATACTTTAAAAACCAATACGAAGCAGGAACAACTGAGTCCGCTGCCTTGATCCTGTAGTATGCCCTCCCCTGGTGCGCCTCCTCAGCCCTGCTTAAAGTGCATCTTCACATTTTCCCGAAGTGAAATACAACAGACAGAAACGCTTTCCCAAATGCTGGTGCGCGCCCCCTTGGGAACCACAGGAATGTGAACTTGAGAATCTACACAAACAAACAAATAAAAACAAACCAACCCGCCCGAACCCAGGAGCCCCAAGTGCAGAGCTCAGCCAGCCCTGCCTTCCTTCCAAGGCCCGAGCAGTGGGTTTCCACCCGGGAAGCTTTGCCTCCTGTGACACGGAGGCAACTAACTTATTTTTAGATTTCAAGAGAAGGTTTCTCTCCTAGAAGGATGTATTTCCCAGAGCCCACACATTCTTGATCAACAAACTAAGAGTCCAAAGTTGAATTCCATCTCATGAATCCAATTATTTTGGTTTTCGATCACGCTTTCCCTTTGCCCTGCAGGCTTGACTGAAGAGAGTAAGGCGGGGCCCTCTCCTGAAATGACCGGGAAGAATGTACCATCACGGCGTAAGGACAAGCTACCAGTGGTGACTGGATGCAAAGGTTGTGTGGGAGTCAAGTGTCTGAGGGGCCGGTATGACGTCTTGGCGAGGAACCTCCACACTAGAAACGTACTCACAGTGGAGAGTCCCATCCCATCGCCAAACCCACGCAGACCCCTGCCCACGCAAAATCCACTGGTGGACAGTCCTGCTGTCGTGTCACTGAAGCTCGGTCCTTGGTCCCGCAGCATCAGCACCGCCTGGGAGCTTGCATCGATGCAGATGCTCAGAGCCTCCTGCTGCATTAGAACCTGTATTTTATTTTAACGACAGTTCCAGGCAACTCCTGTGAAAGGACCACTGAGAAGCATCACTGAGCCCATCCACACAGGTAGCCTGATGTCAACCATGGTGACCACCTCCCTCGCTCTCTGCCCTGCAGGAAACTATGCCCCCTGCTGATGCTCCCTGAGGGCTGGTGTCTATGTGAGGGCAGACTCTTCTGGAGGTAGAGACCCGCCTGCTCACTTGATCCTTCTCTGGGCAGACAGACCCTGGGATGAGAATTGGGATGCAAGGAGCTTGTCTGGAAGGTGACCTCAGGGTCCTCCTGAGGGAGTGGGGAAGGGCACAGCTAACTGGGGAGAAAGGTGGGCACTGCCCTTCAATTCCCACCTCTCCTTGGTCGAGAGGTATCTGGGGACATTGACCATCTGGTGCTTCCAGTCACCTAAGCACTCAAGAAAGCCTGCGCAGGGACGCAGGCAGGCCTCCACCTGCAGGAGAGCTGCCGCTGGTGGTCACCAAGGAGGGTGGAGGCAGCGCGGGGCACCGACAGCAGCCTCCCTGTCCTCTCCCCTCTGCACAAGCAGTCGGGTGGCAAAGCTGTGGACTGAGAACTGAGGTTGGAAGCAGCTACCGATGAACCCCCTGCAGCCCCCACCCGACTGAGGAGGAAGAACCCTCTCCCGGATGCGCACGCTGTGGGCTCACTACTCTCTTCTCTCCAGTTGGCACACCCACACCTCAGGACTCTTCTTAAAGAACCCATGTCCTCTTTTAGGAGAGCCCTGCCCTCCCGCCCTCCTCTCTCTCTCCCTGCTGCCACAACAGTCCGCTCCCACCTCCTCCCATCAGCCTCTGGCGAAAGCCCTGCTCTCCGCTGTCCTGTCCCGCACTCTGTGCTACAGGCTGCCCAGGTGAATCTCAACACACCGGGCAAATCCTCACGTAATGTTGCCCACTTAAAGCGAAACAACATAAAACAAAACCTGCTGAAACACAGGCTAGTTGTTATAAATAAAGTGTAGTTTCTAAACTCTCAGTGGGATAACGAAATGTTGAGTGAGGCGTCATGATTGGAGGATCTGTTGTACTTTGTTCAAAGCCTTCAAGGTTATGAACAACCAAGACCCACTCCCACCCGCTGGGGGCCAGGGATGCCTTGCACAGCTTAGCAGGCTGTTCCCTGCAGGAGACCTGGCTGAGGGGGAGAAGGGGCTGAAACCAATCCAGCCCCTGCAGCTCTCGCCAAGCCCGGCACCTGGCAAAAGGCTCTGGGCCACCAGAGGGAGCACTTTGCTCCAATTTGTATAATGATGCCAGGAGGACGACGGTGGCTCTGCAGGAAGTTTGGTTAAAAAGACCCAGATGGAAGCCCCAAGGTGGACCCCCTGAATCAAAGCACACGGCTCGGCAGGCACTTGCTGAAAGCGCCCTGGGTGGGTCCCGAGTTACGAACCCTTCCCTTAGGCTGCGTTAAAATCCTGACTGAAGGGCATATCGCATGCTCCATCCTCCATCCTCCATCCTCCATCCTCCGGGGCAGGAGCTGGGCCAGGAAACGTGGATGTGGCATCACCTGAGGCAGGTGTTCTGCACCAGCCTTTGATGCAGGGTCCCAAAGGGCTAGGACAGTCACTGCCGTTTTGGAGACTAAGAGACTGAGCCAGGCCGGTGTGGCTCAGAGGTGGAGCTTTGACCTATGAACCAAGAGGTCAATTCCCGGTCAGGAACATGACTGGATGAGAGGCTCGATTCCCAGTGGTGGGGGGGTGGGGGGGTGGGGGGAAGCGGGGCGGAGTAATGGGGGGTGTACAGGAGGCAGCTGATCAATTGATGCTTCTTTTTTTTTTTTTTTAAATAGATTTTATTGATTTCTGAGAGGAAGGGAGAGGGAAAGAGAGAAACATCAATGATGAGAGAGAATCACTGATTGGCTGCCTCCTGTGTGTCCCCAACTGGGAATTGAGCCCGCAACCCAGGCATGTGCCCTTGACTGGTATCAGACCTGGGACCCTTCAGTCTAGAGGCCGACGCTCTATCCACTGAGCCAAACCAGCCTAGGGCTCATCACTGATGTTTCTATCTCTCTCTTTTCCTCTCTGAAATCAATAACAATACATTTAAAAGAAGAAAAGATTAAGACCCAGAGGGTACAAGCAGTGCCTTCCTGGGGTCCTAACTTGGGTGAGGACAGGATACCTGTCACTTCGAGTCGCAGACTGGAGCCTGCAGACGGTGCCTGCCCCCACGCCCAGGGAAGGGACAGAGAGATGGACCCCAGGGAGCAGAGCAAGGTCCAGTGCGGGTGCCCCGCCTGCTGCCGTGGAGGAAGCGCATCCATCCATTCGTCAAGTGTTTCTTATTTTGCCTCAAATGGGAAACAGCTTCCATGGAATACTTCTTATGTATGAGACACGTATGTTTTCTGTTACGCGTCACATTCCTGTGCTCCTTCCCTCGGTTAGTAATTATTTATTGAGCAGCCTCGACGGGCCACATGCCTTTCTATAGAGTCCCTGCTGTCTCTAAGGGGGTGTGCCCAGCCTGGGAGCGGGAGGACCAGGCTGCCTGAAGCAGGACTCCTGTACGTACACTCCTGTGTGATGAGTGAGTGGGCAAGGTGTATGAAGAGTTGGGACCCATGTCCCTTTACAAGAGAGACCTGGCTTCCCACTGGCCTCCCCGCTGTGAGTTCCATTTCACAGCTCATGAGCATCACTAATGTGTCACCTTTCCTTTTAATTGGCTAAAAAAAAATCGCCAAGTTCTTTAAATGATGGGATCTAAGACTGGACGGAGTGAGTGATGTACTAGAGAGTCCTGGTGCTGACTTTGGTGGGAAAGCTGAGTTTATCCTTTGAATCCCTAGATCAAAAATGATGACTAATGACAACATCAAAATACCACGCGTGACACGGCAAGATCTAGCTGAGGGTCCTCTCATGCAAATCAGTATCTAGCCGACTAACAGGCGGAGCATAGGTCCCTGTGGCGAGCGCAGGAGTTGTGCTCAGTTATTATTTTATTCAACAGACTAGAGGCCAGGTGCACAAAATTTGTGCATGGGGAGATCCCCCCTCAATCCCACCTGCACCCTCTCTAATCTGGGACACCTTAGAGGATGTCTGACTGCCGGTTTAGGCCCGATCCCTGGGATCAGACCTAAACCAACAGTTGGACATCCCTCTCACAACCCTGGAATGCTGGCTCCTAATCGCTTACCTGCCTGCCTGCCTGGTCACCCCTAACTGCCCACCCCCTGCTAGTTTGGTTGCCCCTAATTGCCCTCCACTGCCAGCCAGGTAACCCCCAACTGCCCCCTCCTTGCCAGCCTGGTCACTCCTAACTGTCCCCTACCCCCACTGGCTTGGTCACCCCTTACTGCCCCCTCTGCTGGCCTGGTTGCCCCCAACGCCCCCCTCCCCCTGCCGACCTAGTTGCCCCTCACTGCCCCCCCTGCCAGCCTAATTGCCCCCAACTGCCCCCCCCTGCCAGCCTGGTCACCCCTCATGGCCCCCTCTGCCAGCCTAGTTGCCCCATGCAGCCTGCTGTTCAGTCATTTAGTTGTTCCTCACTAACCCCTGTGCTGGTCTGGTCATAGGCAGCCATCTTGTGAGGGTGTGAGGGTTAATTTGCATATCACCACTTTATTATATAGGATACTACTACACGAATCTCACGGGCCAGGCATGGACATACACAGGCATCTCCCTGTCGTAAGCAAGCTCTTCTGTTAAATACCAGACCTAGAAGAATTGCCCTGTAGCCGATCTAACAGAGAAACACATCCCAGTGAGGGCTCAAGCTTTAGGAAGCTGAGCATGAGGACAGACAGGGAGCACCGGCTGGTGCTGAGGACCCTCAGATGGCGCACACAGCAAGCAACAGCCTGATACCGAAGCCCTGGGGTTCAGTACACAACTAGCACTGTTGCCCATCAGTCTCGCAGTCCTCAAGCCTGAAGGACCCACTGAGGTAACTACAGGCTAAAGGCATGTGTCCCTTTTGTAATTTCAAGAAGAGTCCAGGGAGATGGGCTCGGTGCTCTGGGATTACCCTTGGTTTTCTGTATATTCGGTTCCCACATTTTCAGTGAACTGGCCCATTGCCGAAAATGACTTACATGCACCAAGAGTTGCTTCTGGTTGTTTGAACAGTTAGGTTTTAAGTTCAATCTTGCGAGAGAGTGGTTTGTGAACACTTTGTGATTTTTTTCATGGTTCTTTACCAAAAGCTGCAGGTCCATAAGATTGCTGAGCCCTGTCTGTTTGCTCTGAACTCGTTGGAATATATCGGATTTATGACTGTGTCAGCTGCCAGCTCAGTTGTGGGGGAGAATGGACTGATTTATTCCTTCCCGGGCCCCGACCCTGCAGAAGTCATCAATTGGTCAGCAGTTTCTGTGCCTCCGTCTGTCATTTTCTAGGTGTCTCTCTCTCACAGGACATTGCTGTTCATCTTTTTTTCTCCCTTTGAATGTGTGTTCACGTCTCTTGCTTTCCATGAGTTGTTGTTGTTTTGTGTGTGTGTGTGTGTGTGTGTGTGTGTGTGCTTTTTGATATATTTTTTATTGGTTTCAGAGAGGAAGGGAAAGGGGGAGAGATAGAAACATCAATGATGAGACAGAATCATTGATCGGCTAACTCCTGCACACCCCACACTGGGGATTGAGCCTGCAATCTGGGCATGTGCCCTGATCAGGAATGGAACCTTGACCTTTTGGTTCATAGGTTGACACTCAACCACTGAGCCGCCCACAATGACCAGGCTTGTGAGTTTTTTTTAACGATGTTATTAACTACTATCATGAGGCCCTGGTGCATGATATTTGTGTACTGTGTGTGTGTGTGTGTGTGTGTGTACCCCGATGGTTTCTGCCGGGAACACTTCCTAGTGTCCCTTTTACATGAAGTCTCACTCGGGCTTTCATTCTAGGCAACTCAGACTGAGATAGTAGGAAGAGATCATCAGAGAAACACCCAGCTTCCCTCTCCTCTCCGTGCCTCGGGAAGGGGGATGCCAACTGGACCGTGGCGGGAGAATTCCAGGTTTGAGCAAGCGGAACCTCTCATCCTCGCTGACACCATGCAGGGCAGAGCTGCTTTCAGGGACTGCCCTTTCCAAGCAAACCTGGATCTTCTGAAACAAAGAACGCCACCCCCAGCATGAAGGATGCAGCTAGAGGGCTGTGCTGCCTTCCCTGACTGACATATTGATTTCCATCCACTTAAGGGCCTCTCCGACATGGGCTCATTTAATTAGCGTTCCTAAGCGCTTCCTCTCAGTCCACTTTGGGGAGTCGCCGCCTGCACAGTCCACACCAGGCTCCAGACAGGGGCTCTGAACGAAGGTCGAAGCCACTGTCCTCTCTGCAGAGCTTCCCGGGGGAGGAACTGGACCCGGGAGACGTCCTGGCTTGTGACTTGACTGCACAGTGGTATTTGTCAGACTGACTGGGGTTCAGATCTTGGTTCCACCACTTACCAGTACCTCCCTGTAAACACACAGACTAATTCCCGCCCCGCGGCCTAGCTCTACGGACTGAGTTATGGTGGTGGCAGCCGTGGTGGTAGCTGCTGCCATCAGGCTTTCCACAGCCACTTCAGCATTTCCTTTGCTCCGCCCCCCACGGTGCTGGCAAGCCCTCGGGCTGTTCCCAGCCACCCCTCACCTGGCCGGGCTGCCTGAAAACAGAGGGCAGAGCTATGGGGCTGAACTCCGACCACGTGGCAGGCACGGCTCTAAGACTTCGCTAGGGGGAACCGATGCATGATCCTAGGAGGTAAGTATGAGGTCATCTGCCCAGCAAGGGTGAAAGGTCACACAGCAGCTCCACGGTAGAGCTGGAACTGGCACCTGGCCGTCTAACCCCAGGGCCCACACGGCCTCACAGACACCAGTTTGCAAAGGGGCCCTCAGGATGAGTGCTGCATAGTAGGTCATCTTGCCTTTGCCATAACCTGCCACTAGCTCAGCGGTTCACCAACTCGGCTGTGCCCCAGAGATGGCTGGAGGTCTGTGAACCGCACAGCACTGGGACTTACCCCCAGGGTGCCTGATTCAGGGATGTGGGGAGGGGCCGTGAGTGTGCCAGTTTAATCAGGTTGCGGGCGATGTGGATGCTGGTGTCAGGAGACCACACTTGGAGGGGTGTTGATCTAGATGCTCAGAACATGGTCCCCGGGCAGGAACCACGATGGAGGATAGCCTTACAGAGATAGGACTTGGTCAGCTGTACCAGTGGCCACCGGAGTGGCCTTTTCCAGGGATGCTGGGAAGTCTGCAGGGCTCAGTGCTGACATATGGGAGCCTTTCACACCCTTCTAAACACTTTATGATGGCGCTGTCCTGAGGACATGCTGAGGAGGAAGTGCAGGGGGAGGCGGGGATGGAGGAACGTGTCCAGGGTGCCTTCTCGTGTCCAGGGCACCTTCTCTTGAAGCGCCATTCAGTCCTGAGCTGAGTCTCCCAATCCCCATTTTACAGATGAGGAGAATGAGGATCTGGGCTCCCAAGTGGCTGAAGTGGGATCAAACCCAGGCCAGTTCGGCCCCACCGTCTCTGCACTTCCTCTACCCCACGCTGCGTCCCTGTGACCACCTGGCTGGTGGGAATTCTGCTTCAGACACACCCTGGCGGGCTGCAGAGGGAGGCCTGTGTCACAGGTGGGGCCCCTGTGGGGAAGGTAACGCTTCACATGTTAAATCCAGGTCACAGACTCTGGTCTGGGTGGGTTTCCAGCCAGAAATAGAAGACGCAGGGTGCGTCTCATTTGCCCGAGGATGCATGGTTCGCGCTTAGCCCGACAGATAGAGACAGAAGTGTGCCCACGGTGGCGGTGGCGTGGCCCCGAGGCAGCAGGAGGCCCGTGCTGGCAGCCAGCGTGCCCACTGCCTCCCGAGCAGCTGCTCCTTTGTGAAGACCGCTCAACGGGCTTTTCATACAGAGCAGGGAGTTTGCTTTGGCGCGAGGTTCAGATTTCCTGCCCCGTTCAATGACCTCACAAGGGGGTGTGGAAGCCCCCCGCGCCCCCTCCCCGGTGCCAACAATCTCGGTTTCACAGCTCACTTTCTGCTGGTTTGGCGAGGGAGCTTGTTTCTTGTCTTCTTAATTTGAGGCCCTCCTCCCGCCTCCTTCGGTGGCTCTATCCCCTCCTTTGTGTTTGGAGAGCATAGGCAGTCCCTTCAGTTAGAACCTTCTAGAAAGGCGGCTGTGGAGGAGACAGGCCTCTCTGTCGTGAGCCCCAATTCTGCATCTCTTCAGCAGATGAAGTGTGTTTGTTTTTTTAACTGATTTTTTTTTGGGAGAGAGAGGGGAAGGGAGAAGCATATAGAGACAGAAACATTGATGAGAGAGAGACATCATCGACCGCTGTCTCCTGTATGCTGCCACAGGGGATTGAGCCTGCAACCGGGGCATGTGCCCTGACCGGGAATCGAACCAGAGACCTCTTGATTCCTCGGTGATGCTCAACCAAAGAGCCATACCGGCCGGGCTGAATTTTTTTTTAATCCTCATGCAAGGATATTCTCTCCATGGCTTTGAGAAAGTGAAAGGGAGGGTGAGGGGAGAGAGAAACATCGATTTGAGAGAGATACACGGATTGGCTGCCTTCTGCACATGGCCAAGGCCGAGGAGCTGACCTGCAACCCAGGTACATGCCCTTGACTGGGAATCAAACCTTTTGGCGCGTGGCCCGATGCTCTATCCACTGAGCAACACCACCAGGGCTTCAGGATGAACTTTTAACTGCTGAGCAATGCCACTCGGGGAAAGAATTCTGGGTTTAAATCTTACAACAAGGCGGCAGGAAGAGGGGAAAGGAAATGTCACTTGAACTTTGACCCAACCCAAGCTCCCCTTGTGTCTGTTGCCCGGGGCTGAGTTCTTCCCAGGATTCCTGAGAAGGGATTTTCCCAACTAGAAAACCTGTCTCCTCCAGCCAGCAGACCATCATCCCACACCACGCTCTCCAGTCACTTCCAGAGCCACTGGCCACGTCCGGAGCTTTGAGTGGACACTTACTGTGGACACTGGGCTCTCAGAAGTCGGGCTGGGTGGGCATCACCACGAGCAGGGCAGGAGTGGAGTCTAGGGTTCCTCGCTCCTGCCAGCTGTGATGCTGGCCACGCTGCTGGCCTGCTCGGAGCCCAGTTCCTGCCTCGGGGAGGACAATGCCACAGAGGACCTCTGTTTCTTGTCACCCACAGCCTGCCACCACCACCAATCTCCGTGGGGAGGGGGGGCATCTGCTCCCCACTCTCAACCCGAGGATGGCACTCCACCAGACTTTGCCCTAGGAGGTGGGGCATGGGACCTAGGCCTCAGCTGGTGAGACCAACGAGACTCAGTGACACTTCTGCAAGGGCTTCTGTGAAACGAGATTACGGACAGCCATTCTGCAACCCCGAGGGCACAGCCTGTCTGAAGACGAAGCCAGAACAAGGAGGAGAAGCTGACAGATGGAGCTGACACTGTGACAACGTTCTGAGGCCCAACTTCAAGCTGTGGTCGAAGCCAACCCCAGGTTTGTCCAGTTTTCAAAACAATAAAGTGAAATCCCCTTTTCACCCTCGCCAAGTTGGGTTGAGTTCTCCATTGCTTGCCACCAAAAGCAATCAAATACGATACAAATCCAGGAAGGTACAAACACCCGTCTCCCAGTGTTCTGTGGAGCACATTACATAAAAGTCCGTGAGAGAACCTCGCAGCAAGTGGGCGGGGAACAGCTCCCAGGACAAGTCTCTGTTCTGGGGCCCAGTTCCCCTGAGGGCCAGGGGGACGCAGCCAGGATGGCTCCAAGCACCAACGGGGGTTTGGAGTTTCTCATCAGGAGGTTTTAGGAGGATACGTGTGAAAGTCCAACCCAAACAGAGGCGACATTTTGGCCACCTGGACCTGAGGACCGCCTTGCATCTGAAGAAGCCTCAGAGCAGATCTGATTTCCTCGGCCCTCAATTGTAAAGGTGACTCCACTCACCACGTCTGGAAGGGGTGCTCAGGCTACCGAACATTTGGGAACACTGCTGCTGGGCCTCAGAGGGCCGAGTTCGTCCTGATTTTAACAAGTGCCAAGTACTGTGGCAGGCACTGCATACTCAGTCCCTGACTCACAAGTCTGCAACATCCAAAGTGAGTAGCTACGGGGGCTGTCAACCACGGCTGCAAATTATTTGACTCTCTTCCCTTCAAAAGGTGGGGCCTAGCTCTCCTCCCCTTGAATGTGGGCCAGGCTTAGTGACGTGTGGCAGAATGATGCTCTGTGACTTCCGAGAAAAGGCCAGAAACAGGTGTGCCCCTGCCTAAGTCTCGCTCTCTTGGCTGGTTCGTGTAGGAAAGTCAGCCGCCATGTTGTGAGGACACTCAAGCAACCTGCTGGAGGCGCCTATGTAGTACTCCCCATTTCCTCCCTGCAGGATCCTCAAATTCAGGATGCAGAGGGAAGATAATGCTGTCCCCAGTGCAATCTCCATCCCTCCCTGTATCCACACCTCTTTGCAGTTTGTGCCTCCCACCACAAGGTGGATTTCATTTTTCCACCGTGGATCTGGGCAGGACCCGTGACTTGCTCAACAGAATGAGGCGGAAGTGATGCTGTGCCTGTTTCATCTCTCATCTCAAGAGGCCCTGGAACTTCTGTTTGCTCTCCTGAAACCCTGCAGGAGCCACGGGGGCCTGGGCTGGCCTGCTGGAGGATGAGAACCACCGCTGCTACCTCTGCCCCAGACAGCAGCTGGGCCCCAGCTGACCTGCCAGCTAACCACAGACGCCTGAGCGAGGTCAGCCAAGGGCAGCCGAGGCGGGCCCACAGCTGAAAAGCTCTTCCTAGAGTCAGGAGCGATACTCAACAGTTGTTGTATTAAGCTCACTACATTAGGGGACCGTTTGTTTCAATAATGGACACAGACTTGTTGTGAAGAGTAAGGGAGGGCATGTGGGAGTGACCGAAGCCCCATCACGCCAGTAGGAAGCACTCAGGAAGGGGTAGCCATGATGATGCTGTCCCATCCCCCAATCCCCTTGGGAGGGGGTGGGCTACCTGTCAAGCAAAGCCCCAGCCTGTCCACACTCCACTTTCTAAGAAGCTAACGCCGACTCCTCTTTCCTGGTTAAACCCCAAGGACAGGGAGAACTGATGTGCACAAATGAAAACAGACAACAGTTAGAGAGAAAGAGTAAGAAGGTAACTGCCAACAGTAGCATAGATGTTCTGAGGCTCTGAGTGGCGAAACCACGTGACTGAGCCCATCAACTAGAGAGGAGGGAAGCCGGGGCCTGGGGAGACGGGGAATGTGCAAGAAACCCTGACACAGGCTCCATGCAATTCATACTTGGGTACCCTGGGGGCTGAGGGATGACCTTCTGAACACAGGAAAACATGCCAACGCAGAGATGAATGACAAAAAATGGCCATCCACTTCATTTACCATCCCCTAGCCTTCGGAGCACTGGGGGGGGGGGGGGGGGGGGGGGGGTGCTGCAGAGAGAAAGATGCATCAGAAGAACACACATAATCAGAACAAGAAAGAGTCCCATGAACTCCTTCATCAGTCGTCTCCTCACCTGCCGAAGGTGCGGCCGCTCACAGAGGCCCCGCTCACACAGAAAGCAGCTCCTTGGAGAAACTGTTCCTTAACTAAATATTTACAAACGGTGGAAGCACATTGAATGTTTTATTTGAATTGTACTGACCTCTGTTGAGATGTTTTAAACATTTTCAGTATCAATCCTTTTGTAAACACGAGAAACGTGTGATGAAAGTAACCAATCCCTTATTTACCTTTCTCAAAATCCAGAGTTTATTTGTTTAGCTTCACATAAGGTTTCTGCACAGTATAGCTTAAATGTCATCACTTTTCAGACATTTTTTTCACATGGACATTTTCCCTTCGCTTATACCCAGTGTCAACAATAGCGATCAGAAGGCACCAAGGTGTAGATTTGAACCCCCATCCGCTTCCCTCCAGAATGTAAACTCTTCCTGCTCACCGAGGCTTCGAATGCAGACTGAGCCCCCTGGGGCTTATGGAGAATCTCCATAAACCGATGTGGTCGGGAGGAGAGCTGGCTGAGGCTGTCACACCAGTGGCAGAAAGCACTTCAGGCTGAGGTCGGGTTGTAGGAGCCTGGGCTGGGGCTGGGCATATGCCACAGACGCCCCGTGCCCCTTCCTCCTGGTCTAACTCTGATTCCCACCTGGGCATGGCAGACAGATCCCTGGGCACCGCCATTCAACTGCACCCCCTGCCAGGGCAGGGCCATCTGTTCCTTCACAGGCACCGCTCAACTGAGTGGGACTGGGGGCTGGTGAAGGAACGCTCCGGTCTCCTGCCGGGGGAGGCGAGCCTTTCTGGGTGTTTTGTGTTCCACATGCTTCTTGAAAGGTCCAGGCACTAGCCGCGGGGACCCCGGAAACACACCCTCGAGCTGGCTTTCCCTCCTCCTTCCTGGGACCTGGCTCCGATAAGCCACCTGCATCACACCTTCCTTTCAGGCTTTGCAAATGGCAGCAAACCCTAGGAAAAGGCATAGTCTCCAAAACGCCACTTTGGGGGAAACGGTGAATCTAAAAGTGCAACAGTCTGACTAGGGCTGCGAGGGAGATTTCAGCGGGAGCTCAAGGGAAGAGGCATCCGGAGAGATTCTTAAGGACAAATAGTCCTTCTAGACGGGCCGGTGCGTGTGCAGGGGGAGGAGAGTGGGAGAGTGTAAGGAATCAACCTGCCTGGGTTCCTGCTCTGCAGAACCAAACCTCCTCCAGTCTCACTTCCACTTTACATTTCCACTCCACCCCCAACGGCAAGCCCATCCCATGGAAACTGCTAGACACCTCCCCCCCCCGCCCTGCACTGTCCACCTTTTCATTGTCTGCTGCCTCCATCCGTAAGCCCCCATCGGGAAGAGGATGGATGGATGGGTGACTTCAGGAAAGGAAGACTCCCCATCGGGCCTGGCCCAGCTTCCACACTCCTCCTCCCAAGAAGAGCAAGCTGGGTCCTAGAAAGCACTGTGAATCGCGCCTTTGACCAAGCCCGGCTGCTCAGTATGCGGACTCTTTCCTCTCGCTGCCCAATTAATTCAGAAGGCGCAAGCGAAATAAAATGGTTGCTGTATGCTTCCAGCCAAGCCAAAGAAACCCACTTCCCAAAGCCAAGACTAATACTGCCTGCCGACACGGCCCGGGAGCCCACGCCGAGAGCAGGTAGGATGGGCGTTTCACGGAACACACATCGTAACCCTGAGCTGGGAAACGAGCCGGGTGTCTCAGTGGCCCCTTGCACCAGGCTATGCTTTCAGAGAAGCTGAAGAAAGGAGGAATTATTCTGAACCTCGATTTGGTTTTCTTAACAGGGACCCCCACATCGATAGGCTATTTGGCTTGGTGACTTTCCACAGACCATTCCCTTTTCCAGGGGCTTGTCCCGCTTGCAAAATGTCACCTTTTAGGTCTCTGATAGCCGTAGCTTCTGTCCTCCAAAGACAAGGTTCAGATTTAAAGCTTGGACTTTTTTTTTTTTTTTTTACTTCCCTGGTTGCTTGAAAATCAGCTGCCATCATGAACCACCCAGTAACTATCGGGACCAGGAAGTTCACAACCAAGATGACTTCAGCGGAAACAGATGGTCATTGATGTGCTTCACCCTGGGAAGGCAGCAGTACCCAAGACAGAAGTTCTGGGAAAACTAGCCACAATCTGTAAGACCACACCAGATG
This sequence comes from Murina feae, assembly GCA_004026665.1. Lineage (NCBI taxonomy): Eukaryota > Metazoa > Chordata > Mammalia > Chiroptera > Vespertilionidae > Murina > Murina feae. Next base: position 50,524 of record PVJC01000636.1, on the reverse strand, counting down.
CCACCTTTGTGTCAGATTCAGAAACCACTGCGGTGGTGGCAAGACAACTAGCTTGTCATGATGGATGGTTTCTCAGTTTATACAAAGAAAAGTGAACGCAAACATAGACTTGCAAGACATGGCCTGTGTGAGAAGGAGACCTCAAGGAAACAGAGGAAGGAAAGCAAGAACAGGATGGAAGTCAGGGGTCTTCAAAGGCCAACAATGTTGGTGCTGCAAAAAGTGAGCTGACAAGATTCTTCAGCGACTTTATCTGTGGCAACTGTGCACATTTTTCATGAGAGGATTAGTCAACTAAGAACTTAGTAAAAGCATTTACCACTTGGATCCATCAACTGGCTAACAACCACCAGCAGTAACCAAATGCGTAAATGGTTCTTTTAGGATGACAATTCTGCCCTCAACGAAAAAGTGTCTATTTTCATTAAGGCCAGCTTTTCTGGGGGGAGAGGAGAGGAGCATTGAAAATGATAAATGTACTAGTATGCCTTCTATTCCGCAGGCTTAACTGTTAGACTAGAGCCTTATAATAAATAAGTACATAAACATTTTTAATAGCATTTTGTAAACATATTTGGAGGCTCCAAGATTAAGGCAGAACTAAAGTTGCAACACACACACACACACACACACACACACACCTCATCTCACCTTGTTGTTTGTGCATCGACATCTCACTGTGGGTCCCAAGGCCTGTGTCATCTGCCTTTGCCTAGCCCTTCAGTCTCATCCAGGCCTCTCCTCTCACAGCCTCACTCCCTCACACTGGCCTTCCCAGCATCCTTGCTTTTCCTGAAAACCTCCCCTGGCACCTCAAGAAAATCTTCCTGGTACCCCACTTACCACAGCTACAATCAGTGTCATGAAGACTTCTTCAGATGTCTACTTCCCCGATGGACCGTGAGGAGACTGAGGTAGGGCCTGGGTCTGTTTGCTCATGTATCTCCTATACCTGGTACATGCTGCACGCACAATTTCTATTTGCCGAATGAATGAAAGGCGTGATCCCACTCACGATGGAGACATCTATGCCATTCTCAGCACCCACTTCCCCATCTGTACCCTCAGTACACCGAGGAGAAGTAATTCCTCTAGACCTTAAGGGTATACATTGAGGGTCGTCTCTCCAACGCCCAGTTCCAAACCCCGCAAGCGCAGAGCTCTGTGTTTAGTCATTCAGTCTCTTGTTGACACAATTTGCCTTCGATTCACTGAGAGTAACACAAGGGAAAATAAGAGCTTTCACCCCATGGAAGCTGCAGCTGTCTCTACAACCCAGCACCACCCCATTGCGCACAGTAGGGCAGGAAATGCGAACACGTCACAGGATTCCAGGAGCTACTTGATATAATCAATCGTTTGACCACCTACCAATTCCCTCGGTGTCTATAAGAGCCTCAGACCTGTTGTGCCCATCACACAAAACCACCAGCGTTTCCTCTTCTGACAACGGTCCAGGTAAATGTCAAAACAGGGAGGACTGTGCCATCCCACTGTCCCAACCCCATGTGAGGACGAGGCTTTCGTGTGTGATCTTTTTTTTGAGTTCACTTGGGGACAAATTCATTCCAGAGAGGAAACCCCCGGGGTGAGGCCGCTGCCAAGCTTTCCAGGATCCAGTGTGGAGACACGCAGGCACCGCAGGGGGGCGCGCTCCAGGAGGGGTGGAGGGGAGCTGGGTCTGCGTGCCAGGGTCCTGGGGATACTGAAGAGAGCCTTGTTCGGACAAATTGCAGCTGTCCCTGAACATTCATCAGTGCTTCCTTGCCCACTGCCTCCTGCACAAAAACACTGGTCCTGATGTAAACGAGAAAGATTTAATTCATGAAGCACCTGGCAGTGCCGAGGGGAACAGCCACAGAGCCACGTGGGCAGTCGGCACACAGCATCAGACACGTAACTAAGCCTCTTTATGCAAAGGAGGTGACCGAGGGTGCGCTGCAGTCGGCCCGTCTGAGCCCGAGGCCCCGCTTCGGCACTTACCAGCTACGGCTCTTCCTTAACCTCGAGAAATCTTGGTTTCCTCATCAGGAAACTGAGGTCATCATTGGACACAGCTCACTGGGTTGCTGTGAGGGTTAAATGCGTTGGCAAAAGTTAAGTGCTGAGCACAAAGCCCAGCAAGCGCTCCAGTAAGGGGGGAGCTTCTGCTGCGACCACGCCATAGGACTTCCAGAGCCCAGGGAAAGAATGTAAGCGTTCTGCTTGTTGTTGGCAAATCCCAGCAAAAGCCTGGCACCAACCTGACTAAGACCACACAGGGAAGAAAACGACAGGCAGATCTTGCTTGTGAAAATCGACACACCACCACGACGTAAAATATCAGCAAACTGAACCCAGCAACATGTTAAAGGAATGGTGCACGATGACCAAGTAGAGGTTGTAGCTTTTAAAATAGAACTGGTTTTATTACGAGGTCAAAAAAGAAATACAAGTAATATGAATAGCTTACTATGGCAAGAGTTAGAGTTTTATTAGCTAATTTTGAAAAGCTGTCATATCAGTGTCCCAGTGGGTCAAACCCTTTCGACTGAACTGAATTGGATTGGGCCTCATTCAGGACAAAATCACTCGGAACAAATACTCACACAGTGGATTTATAGTAGGTTGTGTTACACTCCAAGCAGGGTCATTTGAGGACAAAGATGGTGGTCATACACACACACACACACACACACACACACACACAAATCAAAACCTTTCCAATTGGTCAGTAATTTGGGATACTTCTGCTGTAATAGCAAAGCCTATTTATGAAAAAGGAGGCCTCCTTGTTTTAGGTCTGGGTACCCGGAAGCAGATCGAGAGATGAGGATTTGCTATGAGAAGATGCATAAATAATATGCTCCCAGACAGACCAGCGAGCGAGCGGGGCAAGCAGGCTAGCGGTTGGGAGACCATTGGCCAGGACATGGACTCAGGCCAAAACCTACAGAGGGTGGACGCACCGTCCTCGCAAGGGAGCTCCGGAATGTGTTACACCTAGAACTGTCCTCACCAGGGGCGCTCGCTTTCCTACATCTGCACCCGTGATCAGACAAGGGCAGCCCGGGTTGGGGCATTGTGGTCCTTCATGGTTACAGGTAAAGGGCCTCTGGTAGCCCGAGGCCAGTCCTCCAAAAACGAGTCACAGATGCTGGATGCGAAAAGCAAACTGGGATGTGTGTGCAGGTGGAGGGACAAACAAGGCAGGAGGGCGTGGAGGGGAGCAGGGTGGAATACCAACACTGTTGGCTACATCAGCCACCCGGAGAACGAACTAGGGTCCTCGTGTCCCCGGGGCTGAGTGTCCCACAGGTACCCTGGTGCGTGCCTCCAGCGGGTGAAGGTAACCCTAACTTTTCTGGGAAAGTCAGCCCAGGGGTAGCTTCAGGAGGAAATCAGAACCCAAGTCAAAAACAGAATCAGACGGGAGATAACAAAGAAACCGAAATCTCTGATAGCAGCCCGTGTTTAGTGCAATTGGTGTTTAGTGTTAGCCTACTGATCAGTGAACCAGGAGTTTGCTTTTTAAGGTATCAAAGCATTTAAGAGAGTCTGAGAAAATTCCATTAATTTAGCTGGTGTGCGAAGCTAAGAGGGAAAGTCTATCAGGTTGAACCGTCTAAAATTGCCAATATTCAACTATCTCTAACCTACCACAATATCAATTTAATAAGGTTCAATGTAAAGCTCTTATAGACCTGTTTTTAATGTAGAAGACAAGTACTGTGTGAATATTTGTAAATAAGTGAACTGGGTATCAGACCTAATGCGAATAGAAATGACCATTCCTTTTCATGCCTAAAAGCCCTTCACATCGGAAAGGATCTCATAAATAGACTGAGAGCATGTTTGACGAGATGTCAGCATCCATCATGTTAATGCGCTTGCTTAAAATGATTAATAAAATGCAGAACTCCGGTCTACAGCCACCATCATGCGCCACCGCAGTGGAGAAGAGAAGAGTGCCCACCAGGCCTGCCACTGTTCACACCACCTTAAGGCGGGAGGCACAGAACTGCACTGGAAGAAGGGAAGTGTTGTTTTTGTTTGTTTGTGTTTAATCCTCACCCAAGAATATTTTCCCATTGATTTTTAGAGAGAGTGGAAGAGAGAGGAAAAGACAAACAGAAACATCGATGTGGGAGAAACACATCGATTGGTTGCCTCCCGCACACGCCCAGACCAGGGCTCGGCCTGGGGAGGACACTGCAACCAAAATACGTGCCCTTGACAGGAATTGAACCTGGGACCCTTCAGTCTACAGGCAGACACTCTATCCACTGAGTCAAACCAGCTAGGGCAAGAAGAGAAATTTTAATACAATAGGACTTCTATCTAAAAAAAAAGGCTAGCTTAATAGAACGGAAACACTAAGGTATAAGTTCAGTAAAGTCACCGGTTAAAGTTATACCAAACTTAAAAGCTTTTTTAATATACACATAATATCCAGCTATAAAATGTAATGGAAAAGGACCCCATTTACAACAGCAAGGATGCAGGAATAACCAGAACATGCAGGTCTTAAATGGAGGAAACAACGATACTCTTCGATAGAGAAGAAAAATGGACAGATTGCAGATTCTTAAACAAAAACCCAGAACACTGAAATATGTTTATATATTCCTCCAAAATGAAAAGTACACATTTAAAATAATTCTAATCACATTGCAATGGAATGTTTCTGAACTTGAAAGGACGGTTTATTTGAAAGAACAGGCATGGGACCCTAGAAGGGAAAAGTTGAGCACTAAGGGAGAAATGTCTTCCAGATATTAAACTGTCATATAAAGCATCAGCGATTCAAGTTCAAGATATGACCCTGAGGTAGACAGATCAGGAGACAGAACAGAGAAATCCAGAAACAGATCCAAATGCAAGCAGAAATTCAGAATATGAGGAAGATGGTGCCTTGTCAAGTCAGTTGTGGTGCGGTGGGTATTGGGGTGTTTCACAAATCTTCTGAAGACATCTGACTGTTTGGAAATATAGACTTGGATCACCACAATTTTTTCCTTATACCAGAGTAAATTCCACCAAAAATGGATTGAAAATTTAAAGGTTGGGGGGAAAAAAGAAACTATGAATTATTGATAAATATTTGGGAAGATGTCTAGAAATGGGGAAAAATTTCTAAGCCAACACCAAAGTCAGACCACCTATGTAGAAAGGAGTAATAGATGGATGAATCTGACTGAGTTAAAGGCTTCTATTAGGTAACATATCACAAATAAAGTTCAAAGACAAAGAACCAGTTGGGGACAAATGCTCAGGCAAAGGGTTACTATTTCTGGTACGCTATGCCTAAAATATTCCACCTGTCTCTTCATATAATAAGTATTCAAATACATAAAATAAGTAAATAAAAAATACAGGAAGAAATTTGGGACAAACTTATGCTAACATTTCCTAGTGGTTATCGCTAGGCTGTGGGATCATAGCAGGTCTTTGTGCTGCATATTCTCCCAGGCAGGGCAGCACCACAATCTCCTCCTGTCCCAACACCTGGAACCTTCTGGAAGGCGAGGCTCTGCTGCGTGCGCCCTAGGGGCAGGGCCAACATCTGCTCCATTTTTGGGTCCCTTGGTCTCTTGACATGTCTCTGTGCAGAGGGCTGGGCTGCATTACAAAAGGCCGAGCTTTCATTATGGAAAATGCTTGGCCCAGGAGGCACCCGTAGATGACACGATTCCAGCTGTGATCTTCTTGGATGGAGCATTAGCCTCTGCAGTTAGCTGTCTCATGGCGAGGTCTGCAGTAGCTCTCACCCCCCGGCCCCGCCCCAATCCAGTAGTCCCTGTTTTCTTCCATCCCCCTGGTACCACGTTGGAGAATTGCATTTTGCCTGTTGAGGTGAGTCAGTGCCAAAAGGTAAGAGCTCGCTCTTCACAGGCTGTGGGCTCTGCAAGGTCCTCCCATTCCTCTCCCAGGGGAAAACGGAAACCTTGGGAAGACCAATCAGGGCACAGCTCTGACCACCATGAGAACTCATTAGGAGCTGTCACTGCCTCTCACTGATATCCCCTGGGAGAAGGCAAACCTTCATTTGTAGACACGCATGCATAGTGGACAAAACACAGACATGGCCTTGCGGATAGATCCCCGTGATGCTACTTCCCAGCTGCACCATCTTGGAGCTGCATCATCTTGGAGCTGCAGGATCCTCTGAGGATTCTCTCTGGTGCCTCAACTTCCTCACTTTTAAAATGGGTTGTTGTGGGTGATGACAATGACTATTATACCCCGTACATAGGTAGCCTGTGCTCTTATCTCAGAGCCAGGTAAAGGAGCTCATGCAGGTTGCAAGTCTTTGCTAAAAACAGGCCCCTCAGGCACCAAATAATTCACCCCCTTTTCCTATCCCCCCAAATTCACCCCAGCCTGCAGCCTTTTAAAACTACCAGTGCATTACTAAAATATAATGATACTGACACAGTAACCGTAAGTACCTAGAAAGACAGAACTATCCTTTATCTATATACTAGAGGCCCGGTACATGAAATTCGTGCAAGGGGCTCGACCCCCAACGTCATGGCAGGCACCTCAACCTCGGCCCCCCACCGCTGTTGCTTCGTCAGGAAGGTCATCTGGTCTAATTAGCATATTATGCTTTTTTTATTATTATAGATTCATCCTTCATCCATTTGTTCACTCAACCATATGGAGATCTGACTACACTTGAGGTGCTGCTGCAGGGATTAGGGATGAATCAGGGGATACAAAGTCGTTCCATACTATATCAGCTTATAGTCCTGTGGGAGGACCAAGACAGCCAGCAACAAACAGTATGTTAGATCCTACTAAGTTTTATGAAGACAATTGGGGTAAAGAAATGAGATGGGAGTGATTGGGACAGTAGTGTCTTTCTAATCGGGTGACATTCGAGCTGAGACAAGAAGGACTTGAGGAAGTGGGAACCGGTGACAGGGTTCTGGCATGGAAAATGCTGGATGGAGCACCGGGAAAGCTCTTTAGAACAGGGCTAGCCTGGTCCTCATCTTTCTTGCTACCTGGATGTGCACACCAAGAAGCACCGTGTGTGAAGAAAGGCTGAGCGGAGAGACAGAAGGGACGAGGTTCCTGACGGCCCCGTGCACTTGCTCACCAGTCTCAAAATGCCCAATTCTAGATTTATTGTCCCCAAAGAGGAGTCAAAATCTCATTACGATCAGCTGCTAAAAGCTGGCTTTTCTGTCACTTGCAGCCAAACACATTCCTAACTGACTTTAAAAATCAGCTGCTTAATCAATCCACTTCCTTAGGAGACCAGGGCAGGCTGGCTAACTGTCCTCAGGTGCCTGGGTGAGAAGGATGCCAGTGGCAGGCATGCAGCAGGGGCTACAGAAACCTTGACGATTTGTAAATCCGGCTTCAAGGGATAAAATGACAGCTCTGGCAAGCTGGGTTGTAATGGACCGCAGCTAGGCATTCCTGTTCTCTGTGAAATTCCAGGGGCACCAACGGGCCTGCTTCCCTAATTCAGATGCTGGCAGAAATACCTGTGTGCCGCCGACACTGAGAGTATCACACAAACACTTCAAGAGCTCAAAGATCTTGGTCAATATGATTGCAATAGCCCAGCCGGTGTGGCTCGGTGGTTGAGTATCGACCTATGAACCAGAAGGTCAAGGTTCAATTCCCGGTCAGGGCATATGCCATGGTTGCGGGCACATCCCCAGTGGGGGGTGTGTAGGAGGCAGCTGATCGATGTTTCTCTCTCATCGACGTTTCTAACTCTCTATCCCTCTCCCTTCCTCTCTGTAAAAAATTAATAAAATATATATATTAAAAAAATATGCTTGCAGTAGACCCTTCAGAACACAAATGAAACCAGCTGATAGTAACTGTACCGTAGCAAACACTTCTAGTGGTCCCCCCAGAACCCTCCGGCCCCCTTTATATGCCCTCTCTCTGGCTGCAGTTGGCATTTACAGGGAGCAAGTGCAGACAATCTTCAGAGGCCTCGCTTAAGCTACCACAGCCACTCTGTCCATACCTCACCCTCAGAGGGTGGAAAGTTCCTGCGACATTTATTCCCCCGTAAGTGGCCCAGCTTCCAGGCCTGAGATGGATGGCACTGAGGTGTGCAAGTTAGAGCTCCCCTTGCAGGACCAGGCTGGGGCCTCCCTCTGTGGTCCTGTGCCTGTGGACACACCCTGCCCTGTCCTGCTGCCCCATCCCTACCTGTCTCCTGGGGGAGCATCCTTCACAAACCACCTGGCATGAATCCTCGTCTCAGGATCGGCTCCAGGGAAACCGGGCCCATGACACCTCCATTCTTCTTGATTTTTTTTTTTTCATGCCTTAGCTTAGCAGACCATTTTCATGGCTTTCTTTTTAAGAGGTGTGATGCTGCTTTATGAAAAGCGATTCAAAAATCCAAGACTCCCCTTCTCCCCTTCGAAGAGGAAATCATGAAATTGCTGTTTTGCAGCTCATTCGAAAAAAACACACAAAACTACCCAGAGGTTTCACACATGTGTTCTAGGCTCCCCCACCAGAGAGCCTGCAGCTCCGGGAAACGTCCTTCTTAATTGATCCTTGCCGGGGCTACAACTCTGTTGACATTGCTGAGGCAAAACGCAGCCCCCCTTCCAAACGCAGTGAATACACAAACGAAGCTTTTCATATACGTGAAAACTGAGCCTCGGGGCGGAACACTGGGGCCACGCCATGATTTCCAGTGGACACCTGGCTTCCTCCACCACCCTCCCTGCAGGCTGCCCCCCTTCCACCCCCGCCCCCCCACCACAGTTCCACTCCAGGTTCGGCCCTCTCACACTGCAGGGCTGGAGAATGCTAATCCAATGGCCACGGGTAATCCAGGTGAGGAACTCAAAACCTGGCCTGGCAGCATCTGCGGTCCCATCACATACCCTTATCCTCTGGAGGAGGAAGGTCATGGCCAGCAGAAACCTTGGGAATGCCTAGGGTTCCCAGGGGATGTGGGGTTCACCTTTGACAGGCCGGATGGGAAGAGCAACTGTGCAAGAGAAAGGGCTGCCCCCGCCCCCACCCCCAACCCCTCGCCCACCCCTTAGAGGCTCAGATGGGCTGGGAGCCAGGTGAGGTTTTTCTGCCTGGCATCAGGCAGGAAGTTCAAGGTAAAGTCACCAGGGGGCTGGGGCACTGGATTAAAAACAGGAAAGGGGCGGAAGAGACTTATTATTTTCTGAGTATCGATATCCACCCTCAGGGCTCTGTTACAAGGGCGAGCAGCAAGTTCATTCATCATCTTAATGGCCCTGCGGAGAGGACTGTAAACTTCTAAGGGTTGCATTTGACTCCGGGCTACTATTAACTTGACAAGAGACACCGGAGAAAGCAGAGCACAGGGAAACTCAGTTCCTGCCTGTGAGAATGAGAGGAGTGGGCCCCAGGAGCCCAGGCCGTGGGAAATCTGCTGACTCAGTTGTGGAGGGGGTGCGCCCACTTGGGAGTGAACCCTTCTGATGTGCAGGGTGCGACCTCCCAGCCCCACTAAGTAGGATTCGCGTTGTTCCTACGTATGTACGAACACTGCTTCTGGATGGAATGTTCTGCCTGAGAACAGGGCCGGGCACTCCCACAAATACACAGGGAGAGGCACGCGTCAGGGCCTCTCTCCCGTCCGCCCAGGTTAGAAGCGGATCGGGTTCATCGCCCAGCACCATCTTGTGCGATGCGCTTTGAAAGTGAGAATAGAGAAACTCGTGTGAGGAGGGGCCTGCTCTTTCTGTGGTCAAGGTAGATGGAGTCGGGAAGGATCCCTTTGCAAGAAAAACAAACTTACAAGCCCCGGAGGCCTCTCATCACAAAGAAGCAGCCACCTGAGAGCAGCTAAGGCTGCCCTGCTGCGTGTCCACCCCCCACCCCCTGAAGTCAACGTGGGGGTGCAGGACCTCACAGCACTCACTCCTCAGCAGGGGCAACCTGAGCTTTCCTCACGCAGCTCCCCGCACTGTCACACCTCCCCCGGAGGCCCTGTTGTGGGGGAAAAGGAAGGGACATAGGACACAGGGCCTGGCCCTCCCTCTCAGCCTCTCAAGGAAGTTAGAAGGCCTTGCAACAACTCAGCAGCCGGATTCAGTGACTACAGCCAGCGGGGGCTGAGCACCAACTGGGAAGCTGTGAAGTGAATGGCCATGCCTCTCCTCAGTGGCCTCCAGCAACCTCCAGAGGAGTCTCACCTCCTGACATCTCTCTCCTGTTTCCTCGCCCTTTGCTCTTCCTCCGGGTGCTTCCAGCCTCTGTGCTTCGATAAGGAACATGAGTTCCTCTGCCAGGCTCCGCAGGGCCTGCCGCACCATCTCCAAGACGCAGGACCTTGTGTCCTGCCTTGGTGTTGAGGTACGGCATTCTCTAAACCCTGATAGTATTTAGTGCATGCGTCACATGTTCACACAATGATATATCTTGGATTTTAAAAAGTCAACATCCCCAAACCAAAAATGCCATGATTTCAGCAAAAAAGTAAATTTGAAAAAAGAAAAAAAATCAACAAACCTAATTAAAACCAACAAAAGCAAACACAAACATTGGTTTCACGGACATCTATTTACTAAGTTCACATTGATTGTCACGCAATTTGATTTTTTAAAATAAAGGCAATTTGTTAAATATAAAAATACGTTCGCTTTAGCACTATCGCTAATTTTGACAGTGTAAGTGCATACGCACACGTGTGTGCGCGCGCACATGCAATCTTTGTTAAGGCGATGGGTCTTTTTCTTCTAGGATTGCAGGTCTTGATTTTTGATTTGAAAGGAAGAGTCACCGCCCTCTGGCTTACATGCTTTGTCTTAGATCCTTGCTCCTTTTCCTCCTCCCCCTCAGCATTTAATCTTGGTCTGAAGTAGGTGATTGATATATGCTTTCTGAGTAAATGAATGAACTATACAGCATGCCCAAGGAGTTGGGCGGAAGCCTCACTGAATCCTAGCCCAACCCATTTTACAGAGAAAGAAACTGAGGCACAGAGAGAAAGCCTTTCTTTGGCCTGAGGTCGCACCAACTGTGAGAAAGCAAGCTGGAGTCCCACCCCTGTGTCTCGGCAACAGCCAGAGCCTCGCGTTCCCTCTGCCCCACCTTGGCTGCTTGGCAAGTCGCTTCTCCTCTAAGAACGTCTAGAACACAAACGCCAGCTTAGCAGCTTCTCGTAATCACCACGAAGCACACACATTCCAGCCTGAAAATAGCTTTCAAAACATCATTAGCGTCAAAGACTCCACGGGCATGCTGGGGCTCACCCTCTCTGATCACCTCCCTCCTCCAAAACACACCCACACCTGACGCCCTCAGATTCCTATCTATTGGGCTAGTCTCTCTGCCACCCAGGGATGGACGGGACATACAGACATTCAAGGCTACAGACGGATCAGGTTCACCAGAAATACAGATGCGTGTGGTACACCCGCAGGCAAGAGATCGGGGCTAGAACATATGGAAAACAGCTAAGCTGGACGTCACAAGTTGGTGGCCTGCGGGCTGGATGTAGCCTGTGGACGTGTTTTGTATGGCCCTTACAATGTTCAAAGAGCTGCCAAGGTCATGAGATTTCACATAAAAATGTGGAATTCTGGCTTTTATTGAAAAAATTGGGAAGTCTGGCAGCACCGGCCCTGACGCCCACCTGGCTCCCATGGACTCTGCCGAGAGCTAGATGAGGCTGGAGACCTCCCTTTTTCTGGTCTCCACTGCTTCCCAGTGTCCCACAGGTGGCCCCCTCTCCAATGTATAACACCTGCCTTCTCACGTTAGAACCTCAGTGAAGGTCTATTAGGCCAATTTACAACTTCTGGAAGCCCAGAAAGCGAGGTGCTCACGTCAGAGGTGCTATGAACACGGTGGGCATGTCCTGCGGATGTCGGAGAGCCTGCTCAGATGCCTCACACCTTGCCCGGCACTCCAGCCCAGGGCCAACCGCCAGTGTCTGCGTCTCCACACCTGAGGGCATTTTCCAGAACGCTGTAGGCTGCCTCACTCATGCCCATTAGAGGACAGGAGCACTGGGGAGTGTACCTGCCCCCCCTGCCCCCCCAGAAGACCTTGAGCACTGACTCTTTGGGAGGGGGTGTCAATCCCCCAGCTCCCTCACCCTGAGGTTGGTATTTCGCTCTGTTTCCCAGATGTGCCCTTCGGGATTAGGGATTAGGCCCCATTGCACACTGCAGTCCCTGGTTTAACAGCACCCGCTTTTAAAAAAAACGGTTCTTTTTGTTTTTGTAAAAAACATATATTTTTATTGATCCCACACTTGGGATCTACAACCCGGGCATGTGCCCTGACTGGGAATCGAACCATAATCTCCTGGTTCATAGGTAGACGCTCAACCACTGAGCTATGCCGGCCGGGCATCAGCACCCTGTTCATTAGCTGCCTCCACCCGCCTGGATCACGTCTCAGCCTCCCTACCAGTGTTGGCTGCACTTCCCACATACTAGTCAGCTAATGGCCCTCAATTCTTTGCTTCAAGGTCAGCATCTGGGAGACCCAAACTGAGAGAGCGCTGACACTGCCGAGAAGAGCCTCGTTCAGGAAGTCTGTCCCCGCTCTCCCTTCTCCCCAGCACGGCCGCCTCTGTAACCCCAGGGCAAGCTGCTACGTCCCCTTTGCACCCAGAGGTCAGCTGAGAGCTCTCTTGCACCTGACCTGAAGCTTACACTGTCCATGTCCATGTCCACGTCCATTTCCATGTGCATCATAACAGTCAATTCCACGGAGATGTACTCATGAACCCAGCCCCTTCTTCGAGTTTTCTCTCCCTTGGTTACAGGAGGCATTCAAGCGAGCAGGATCCCTACCTGATAAGTCACCTCAGCACCGAACAGCAGGCATCAGCATTCCTATAACGTCCTGAGGTCACCCCCGTGGGGAACGTTACTGGCCCTCTGTCCCACATGGGCAGCCTCCTTTCACCCTGCTGGGTTTCTCTTGCCTCTCCTCCTTTGCTCTCCTCTGCCCTCTCACCCCTGTACCAGCCCAGCTGGCTCCTTGGCCACCCAGATGGATGGACCCACCCCACCCACCCACCTTAGCTCTGAATGTTGACACCAACTTTTCAGAGACTCTCCATCTACCCTAAGCCTTTATCGCAGGATTTTGTCCAACCCGAGACTAGCACTCGCAGTGACGACTTGCTTCACCTTGTCACGTCTGTGCTTCAAAGCAACGTCTCAGCACCTCTGCAGGCAGCTGGCACCCCAGGCTCCATCTGCTTGCCCACACGTCTTCCACTCACCAGGCTGTGAGCCCCCTGGGGGCGGGAACCAGATCTTACCCACCCTTGTGTCTCCTAACAGCGGGTGCCTGCCTGGTCCTTCGCAGGTTCTTAATGACTGCTGTCCAAATCAATCCGTTCCGTTCCACAGAGGCAACAGGAGCAAAGCCCTTTGCGCCAACAGGCACCACAGCCAGAAATTAAACTTGACCTCATCTCGATGCCAGGACCACCTGTCCGTACAGCTCCAGGGCCACCATTCACATTATCTTCTGTGGACTGTGGTCTGGGGTGTCCCTCACATAGAACCCAACATGAACGTGACCCTGGAGTTGTGTGATGCAGTGGCTCCAAACTGGTTTCTTCCTGCTTCCCTCTTCTCCCTTTTAGCTGTCGGCCCTGCCCCGCCCCTCGGAGCCCCCTTTCAGTGCTCCGCAGGAGACCATTAGGTGACCATTACATGCTGAGCTCTAGCCAGACAGCACACGCCAGGCGGCCAATCAACCAGCCGGGCAGCCACCGACAAATTAAGTCCTATTTTATGGAGTGTTTTCAAGTTAGCGTGATACAGGCCAGAGGCAAGTCAGTGGACACTCATCCATGTGCGCGCCAGGCTTCTATCAGCAGCCTCCGCTACAGGGAAGACCCAGCACACATCTACGGAAGCAGCCGTGTTAGGCTAGAAAAACCCATCCCGGGGGTATCTTTTGTTCAGGCACAGAAACTCAGATGCACTAACTGTGTGATGACAGAAGATGGGACACCTCGGAGGCCTGGGCTCCCAGCTGCTTTGGGACTTTGGACAAGAGTAAGGTGACCAGATTTTAACATTGGTAAAGTGGGACACCACTGACCAGGGGGGAGTCTTTTTATTATTATTATTATTACTTAAAATATTACAAAGAGTAGTACATATGTCTCTTTCCAAAAATCGGGACTTTTTAAAAACACCGCGGGACGTGGGACAAACTGTTGAAAATCAGGACTGTCCCGCCAAAAGTGGGACGTCTGGTCACCTTAGACAAGAGGGCTATCCATCCACTCAGCGCAGTCCATGGAGGCATCGGCCTTGGTCACACCTGAGCTGAGGTTCGCAGGCAGAGCCCAGGGCAAGGGCAATGTCCATGCCACGTTCTGCCTGGATTCCAGCGTGTATGTGGGGGATGGTGAGCAGGGGAGGACGCAGGAAGGCACAGGCTCAGCCTGGCCCCGGTGAACAGCTGAGGACTCTCCATTGTGAAGAATGTGAAGCAGGAGGAGTGACGAGCTTAGGTTTCTTCTCTCATTTTTATGGTATAAAGGACATTGGAAGCTTATTCTTGATCTTCCAAATTATGTATTTACTGTAAATTACTGCCTGCAGTATTCCATGTGTAACCAGAGGTCCCGAAACCCTCTAGGTATTTGGTTCTTTCGCGACGGGGCAGAGCCTAAACCAGGGACAATTCTTAGGGTGCGGAAGGTGAATGGAAAGCATGCCCTTCTCGCAGTCTCCCCCAACCCTGGAGCCCCTGAACCCATTAAGTGGCAGACCGTTTGGGATGGTCCCTGGCAAAGTTCGTGGAGCGCTGCCATTCTAGAAGGCTCTCAATGCTTCAGTTGCCCCCTATGCTGGGCAAGATTGGCACAACCCTGTCAGAACTACTGAGTCTGGCAGGACACGTGCCTGAGCAGAAATAAGGTTTGAAGGGGCACCCAGCACTCATCTGTGGGCGGGGCGAGGGTTTTCCTTAGAAAGTGATTTTGGTTCCATTTTAACACAGAGATCAAGGCACTGCAGTTCAAGGCTGCAAACACTGTGAAAAGCTGCAAAAATTCCCACCGGAACCACTGTCAACAGTTAGAGCAGCCACGGGGTCGGGTGAGGCCTGTTTAAATGCACACATTCCCCGGTTGCCCGCCAAGAAGGCCTGTTCTTTCTCCCCAAAGACGATCCATTGAAGGACACACTGAAGGATAAAACAGGTGAGAATCCCAGCTCCTCCTTCCTGTCTGAGTCACGCTACGAAACCCCAACCCATTCAGAGAAATTAATCCACTCTTAAAAGCTCACTCAGTTCATGGAAATAATTTAATTTCCTCGATTCACTCAGATATGCCAGGAATAAATAAATGCGCCAGAGAGTAGGCTGATGCACACGACCCTCTAATGAAAACATCAAGGGCAGATAACAAGCAGGCTAAGCTGCTATCCGTCCTGATCTCTTACCGTGTTTTTCACCACTACTGGCCTAACACGGACTCTCGGAACATGCGCGTGCGGGAGACAGTGACCATGTCATCGCGGACAAGATGGCGGACACAAAACCGTCTGGACAGGGTTCCACAAGAGAGAACGGGCAGGAGACAATGGAGGGCATCGATTCTGCCCCATCACCCTGTAGGTATTTATGTAGTTTCTTCTCTGGCGGCACCAACATACTTTCTAAGTCCAGACAGAAAAATATTCTAACAGTCCCAAAGGATATGCCACGTAACAAAATAGTCATTGCACAATCACTGCACCTTCGGAGCTATGATGCAAGTCAGCAGGTGCACCAGCTGGACCACAGGCTCTCTGCCAGGTGCCCTCCTTACCTTCTGCCACATGTTGATGAAGAAGAGCTCCCGGGAAACATTGAAGGACACGTTGGCATCATAGGCGTCGTCGCCGAGGTTGGAGATGGAGATGTTTATGGAGATATTCTTCACAGCCCCCAAAGCCAGATAGGGGGTTTTCTCATCCGTGCTGCAATGAAAAATGAACAGCCATTAATACCCTGAAGCTTTCAATAATAACACATGACCCATTGTGGGGTGGCTGTGGGAGGGGGGGCAGGAACACCACTAGGATCACAACTACAAATCCCAGGCACCCCATGAAGCAGCCATACGTCCTTGGGCTATCAGATCCCATGAGCCTCAGTTTCTTCATCTAAGCCCATGAGGGTTCTGTCCTGCCTATCTCACTAGGCTATTCTGGGACTCACATGAAATCTGTACATCCAACTTGGAAAATTGTAAGGCATTTAATAGCCTCGGCATGGAATCCAATCAGACATTAATTCATTAACATATTGTTGGAGCACCTCCTACCTTCAGACAGACAGAAAACACAGACACAAAGAATCAAACACACAGAAGTCTCACTGATGAGGAGACCACTCAGTACAAACCTAAAGGAAGAAAGGGAGCAAGATACAAAGATACCTGGGAACTAGCCAAGGGAAAGTTGTGCCTGGAATGTTTAAAAGGCTGGCAAGGAGGCCGGTGTGGCAAAGAGGGGTGAGTGAGGGGGAGAGTGGGAGGAAATGGGCTTAGAGAGGCGAAGGCGTTAGGGGCAAGCTGATCATGTAGGGCATTGCTGGGCCATCAGAAGGATCTTGGTTTGACTGAGATGGAGCCCGTGCAGAGCTCTGAGTGGAGGACCAGTGTGATGACCCCCATGTTTAAAGGCTCGCACTGCCCATGATGAAAACAGTCTGTGGAAGGTGTGGTCAGAGGGAATAAGGAAACCTGGTTAGGGAGCTCTTGCAATAACCCAGGTGTGAGAAGATGACACACCAGACCATGGCGGTAGAAGCTGAGGTAGTGAGAAGTCATATTCTGGATATGTTTCAAAGGATATGCCAACAGGTTTTGCTCATGGATAGATGAGGGGTGTTAGGGATCCTTAACAGGAGAGTCAAGGATAGCTGCAAAGATTTTAGGTTCAACAACTAGAAGGGAAGAGTTGTCATGTATTGAGATGAGAAAGGCTACGGGTACAGAAGTTTAGTAGAGAAAATCTAAATACTACTTGGATTTTTAAGACGAGATGTTGAGATAGTTGGAGGCCCAAGTTTGGAGTTGAAGGAGGAGTCTGGGCTGCAGGTATACACTTGGGATGAATTAGCTATGGTCACCAGGGAACCTGTGTAGGTAGAGAAGAGGTGTCATATGCAGGAGTTGAAGATGAGGAAGAGCCAGCAAAGGAGATTGAAAAAGAGTGGTGAGGGAGATAGGAGAGAAATCAAGTGAGAGGGTATCAAACTGCCCACAGAAGATGTGTTTCAAGGAAGGAGTAATCGATTTTCTCAAACGTGGCAGAGAGGTAAAAATAACATGAATTAGAACTGGCCAATAAAATTTGCCATTCAGAGGTCATTGGTGATCTTGGTAAGAATGACTTAAGTGGAGTGATTGGGATGAAAGCTTGATTGGAATTGATTTAAGAACTGTAGAAAGAGAATAAACGGAATAAATGATTACAGTCAACTACCTGGAGGACTTTTTCTACAAAGGGGAGATTAAGATGGAAATTATCATAGTATATTTACATGCTAATGGGAAGGATCTATTAGAGAGAGAACAATTAATGACGACATGACAGAAGGACAATTGCTGGATGGTTTTGAACAAATGGGGGGGCTTGCCTCAGCCGGTACGAAGTGAGAAAGAGACCCATATGGCACAAATGCATTAATAGATGGTGTTAGAAACAAGACAAGATTCCCTTAGGATTCCTTCCATTTTGCAGTGAAATAAAGCTGAGTCAACGACTGGGAAGGGGAAGGAGGAAGATGAGGGAACATTTGAGGGGCGGGAAGAAGGGAAATGGCATCCCAGGAGAGTGGGAGTGAGCGGACTACCAATGGGATGATGCTGGGGATGAGCATGATGGGGATGAGACTGACAGTGAGGAGGAGGATGACAATGCTGTTGTACATGAGATCGATGATTATTATGTGAGGTGAACTTTGGACAAGATAAATTCACATGGATGGCCAATCTTTGATTGGCTAACCAGGTAAAGGAAGATGTGGTTAAGCATATGAGGGTTTGTGTAATGGACAGTTGATATTTTTGGCTACTCCACATCCTGACACTTCCTGTGGTGTGTCAAGATAAGTGGGAGGGGCACATCAGAAGAAAGAGTTAGGGTTGGCTGCTAAAGTGTGAGCACAGAAGTGCAGTCATGTGATCTAAGGATGGTCAAGTGGTCTCAGTGTGGTGAGCAGAAGCTCCTAACTCATGAATTTTGAGTTTCCCAAAGGCACCAGAGCCCTCTGAAACATCTGAGGAGACCACGGAGGATTGAGAGCCCCAAAGTTGCATCCTGAGCTAAGGCATCCCTCCTTTGTTTGCGGTAATGATGGTTCTCCAGCCTTCCTGGCAAGCTCTGAACCAGCCTCATACCCTTCCAATAAATTCCTTTTCTGTTTTCTTTTTAAAACATGTTTTTATTGATTTTAGAGAAAGAGGAAAAGAGAGAAAGAGAGAAACACTGATGTGAAACACGGATCGGCTGCCTCCTGTATGCCCCCTACTGGAGAGCAAGCCGGCAACCCAGGCATGCGCCCTGACCGGAAATCGAACCGGTGACCTTTGGGTGCATGGGACGATGCTCAATCAACACACTGGCCGGGGCTCCTTTTCTGTTTAAATTAGCCAGCACATGTTTGTTGTTGTTTGCAACCACCGAGATAGCTAGTAGAACATGAAAGACAAGAGAACTATCCCAAATCTCAGTAGGCTGAAATACTTTGAAATACAGATGTTGGGGGGAGGAATCCTCATTACTCATCCCAAGAAGAGGGGACCTCACTTTCCTGCGTGCCTGGCATGTCAACAAGAATAACATGTGCAAGGAGAGATCTGATGGTCTCATTTTTTTTGAAGCAAGAGCCCTAAGGATCCAAACAAGATGTGAAAAATTAACTCGGAAGAAAGTTTCAAATTCCTGAATGGCCTCCAATAAATTACAACCTTGACCTCCAGCTACGTGGCAAGTATTTATTATTGTTGGCCACTTTAACTTTAAACAATTGATGGGTTATTTCTGTCCTTGCGTTTGCTTTTGTAAGATTAAAGGAGTCATCTTCAGGCCTTGAGGAGTTATGACAGAGAGCGCGCTAACCTCGCTTTATCTCGAGAAGGAATTGCATAAGCCACTCACAAGTAGCTCAGTGGCCTCAGAGAGCACCCACAGTTTCCAAGTGGAATCTGAAACAGAGACACTACAAAAAAAGCACAGACCACGGGGCAGAGAGCTGCCTCCTTATTCCAGTTTTACTGTGCATGTCAGCCACCTTTCCTTGTGTGAACCTGGCAAGGCATCAGGCCAGCGACACCTAACCTCCTGCCAGTCCCCAACGCGTAGACCTCTGTCACGTGGTCATGCACCAAGGCCATCCCTGGGGTCTCCAAGTGAAGGGACTCAAACACGGCTCCGTGACTGAGGGAAGCCAGGCGCCCTCCAGGGCCGACTGTGAACTCAGACTTGCTAAAAAGGAGGGTCTCAAAGCTGCGTCATTCCTTCTCCACAGCGAGAAACCCAAGTATAAAACAGAACACCTCTGTTTCCAAAGCTATTCTTAGAAATGAAATGTAATTTGCCGGGTGCTGGGTACTTTCAAACATGTCACCCTTCTGAAACCTGACGACACCATGAAAGGTTCCTGATGTTAGTTCCATTTTTAGAGACGAGGAAATGGAGATGCAGAGAGATACGGTGACTGGCCAAGGGGCTGTGCTGGCTTAGAAGTCATGCCTCCTAGGCCTCCAACGCCCACTCCTCGCCATCGCAGCCCCTGTTCTCTAGCCCCTCACCTGCCACACCCAGGAGGCCCTTTCGGATCCCCCTCCTGGTGAAATAAATCTCCCTGTTATGACCCCTTCCTGCCCCACATGCTCGACCATCCTTCCCAGCACCAACCAATGTTGTGATGACACGTTTACTTGTGCGGATGTTCGATTAAGAGCTGTCTATCTCCCATTAGGATCCAAGCACTGGGGAGCAAGGACCCCTGTCTGGTTTGGCTCATTACTGAATCCTCAGTGACAGAGCTGTGCCTGGCACTCTGTAGGTGCTCATCAACAAACCCTTGTGGAATGAATGAGTGAACACGCACACCATCCCCACAAGAAGATCATCAGCTCAACCTTTGCATTTTGCAGACGAAGAAGCTGAGCTGTCCCCTCTTCCCTCCACATCCCCTCCCAACACACACAGGGAAACGCAGCTATCAGAGGGCTGAGCTGAAGTTCATGCCAAACCTCCAAGGGCATGAAGGCTGTCTGAGCTACAGCTCTTATATCAATTCCATCCCAGCAGGGAAGGGCTTAGGCTAGGAATATCTTTTCGTGACATCTGAAAATAACAGGACTTCTTGAAGACCAGCCCCTGACAGGACTGTGGAAAGAGTAAAGCAACCAGGCGCAGGGCATGCCAAACCATCCTCCTGGTACTCACTTATTCAGTAAAGAACAATC
The DNA here is from genome assembly GCA_004026665.1 of Murina feae. Lineage (NCBI taxonomy): Eukaryota > Metazoa > Chordata > Mammalia > Chiroptera > Vespertilionidae > Murina > Murina feae. The sequence goes on along the minus strand of PVJC01000636.1, from coordinate 30,111 downwards.
TTTCTAATTTTCAAGAAGCTGTATTCCCGGAAAAAAAATTTCCCATTAATTTTGATTTGCTTGTGCAGCCTTTAAAGCACGTCATATCACTCTGAACACCTACCACTCCGATGTGCTTTGATAAGAACAGCATTATTAAGAGTCAACGTGAGAACCAACTGTAGTTTCTAGAAAGCTTATCTTACCACACATCTGGGGCCGGCTGGAAACACATTGCTCCTTTGTTATCAAAAGATAACAACTGTAACTGTCCTAATACATCCCACGGTGGCTGGTTTTGAATATGTTGGGTTTGGCACCATCCACCCTGTACTCCAAATGTCGGCTGTGACTGCCACCAACTTGGTGGCTGTGTGACGCCTGAGGGTCACTGTAGAATTTGTTGTGGGCTCTCACTCGCCCCCTCCCATTAAGAGTACGTACCCCTCAAAGTTCCTTGTTGGGAACATGCAATACATCCCCTTATCATCATATGCTGAACCACGAAGGCCACTAAACTAAATTCTTCCCCTTCTACCACCATGGAAAGAATTTTATTCAGGTAATATTTTATGAAGATGCTAAGGGAAGAAACGAAAGTAGATGGTGTTTAAAAATGAATTTTCCATTGGATCATTTTTAATCTTCCTTAAGTCTTAGAAATATTGAAAAGGACCTTATTTAAATAATCTGTGGTTAAATCCTACCTTCCATAAAATATAATACTTTTATTTCCTTTTGCTGCTGGTTTTAAACTAGCCTTCGCAACAGACGTTAATTCAGGAGTTAACCAAGTACATTCTGGTCAACTATATTTCCAGTTTTAAAATCTTCTTGCCACATCATTGTTATTGACGATATTACGTTTGTCAACTGCAACTATATGGGATCATGACAACTAGGAGAATCATTCAAGGCAGCCAAATTCATTCATTTTTTTCTTCCTGTCTTTCTTCCACCCTCCCACCCTCCCTTCTTTTTTCAGTCATTTATTCATCCATCCATCCATTACTTAAAAAACACACAACTACCTTCTCAAGTTAGGCACCAGGGATACAGTTTCCAGACCTCAAAGAGTTCACCGTCTAATGGAGGAAGCAAACATGTAAGCCATGATGTCAACGTGTACTAAGTGCTGACCAGAGAGAAGGCAAAGCATCCCTATGAGACCCTCTATGTTCTGAGATCACAAAGAGGCTCTGCAGGGGCAGTTGGAGGAGGAGGGTATAGCGGCAGGTTTAGGGAAGGTATTACTAAGGAGGCAAATTATGATCCTACAATTAATGGGACCATAGCCCTGCCAATAAGAATGTTGCTAAGACTGATTGTGTACACACACACACACACACTCCCTAGGTTTTCCATTCATGGAAATCATATTCAAAAGGACATTGTGGTCCTGGCCAATTTGGTTCGGTGGTGAGAGCGTCAGCCTGTGGACGGAAGGGTCCTGGGTTCGATTCCAGTAAAGGGCGTGTAATGCCAAAATTGAGAAATGTCAAAATTGGGGGCAGCCTTCCTGAGGAAGGATTCAGCATCCCACGAATCACAGATAGCCTCAACATTGTGTCAGAAAAGCCACGGCATCAACGACAGCCACTGCAACTTAAAAATCACAGACAATGCTTCCTAGTCTTAAAAGTGGGCATAAAATCAGAGATGGAATCTGGCAGCTGGATGGCAGCCCACTGGATCCATGACTTCACAGATAAAGGCTAAGGAGTCAACCACTTTCCCGTGACCGCTCAGCAGACAGTGGCAAAGCCAGAGAGATCTCCTAACTCCTGGTCCAGCGTTCCTCCCTCTGCTCCTAAAATACAGGAAAATGGGACAAAACTGTATAAAATTCACATAAAGCTTATCTGGCTGTACTAAGACGAGAAATGAAATTGTGTTTGCCTTCTTAGCATTTAAAATATTGAGAATATTGGGAGGTGTCATCTCTTTATAAAAGCTATCTGAGGCCCTGACTGGTTTGGCTCAGTGGATAGAGCGTCGGCCTGTGGACTGAAGGGTCCCAGGTTCGATTCCAGTCAAAGGCATGTACCTTAGTTGTGGGCACATCCCCAGTAGGGAGCGTGCAGGAGGCAGCTGATCAATGTTTCTCTCTCATCGATGTTTCTAACTATCCCTCTCCCTTCTTCTCTGTAAAAAAACAATAAAAAAATTTTAAAGTTATCTGAGGTGCTTTCCCTTCCTCTTGACAATTGTCCTTGAAGTTGGTGGAGGCGCTCAGGATGGTTGCAGATGCCCCAGCACCTCTGTTGGGCAATCTCCTCAGTGCTTTGTTGATAACTATCAGTCCTTCCACTACTAAAGCTTAAACTTACAAACATAAAAAACTCCATGAAACCACAGTGGCTCATCTGATGTCTTCCTCTGAGGGCCAGGAACACAAAATGCCAAATAAACTGATTACAACGTGAAGGAAAGACACCATGAAGTGAACATAAGTCATGCTGAGGAACAGGTGCAAGAGAAATCCAGAGGGAAGAAATCACCGTAGATGGACGTTTCCTGAAGAAGTCCCCCGAGAGGTATAGGAACTGAGCCACATCTTTTGTTGTTAATCCTCACCAGACAATATTTTTCCCATTGATTTTTAAGAGACAGAAGGGGGTAGGGGGAGGAAGGGGAGAGAGAGAATGACAGGAGATAGATGGACGGGAGAGAGACACATCGATTGGTTGCCTCCTGCACACACACTAGCTGGGGTGGGGGATGGAACCTGTAACCCAGGTACATGCCCCTTGACTGGCAATCGAGCCCCAGGCCTTGAGCCACATCTTAAAGAATGAGGAACAGAGAAATAGGAAGGACAGTTCGGGCAAAGGAAACAATCAACAACAGATAAATGAGTGGAGGTGACTCAGAAATAACGTGGAAAGCAGCAGGAAGAGGACTTCCTTAGCAGTAAGATCAATGGGAGGCCAGCAGGTGATGCAGAATGCATCCACATTCCCATGGGCTTCGGACATCAGAGTTTTGGGTTGATCCTCTAGGCCAGTGAACTGAACCATGTTATCTGAAGTCACCAATGTCAGGTGAGCTGAAAGTAATTTGTTAGTAAATAAGAAGGCACTGAAGTGAAGGTCTTACAAAATGGAGTAGGCTATGAGTGGTTCCACCCCTGTCCCCCGGGGTCTTACCACTTGCAGTCTGCACAGGCTGCAGTTTGATCCCCATCTTTTGCTGAAGGACTTTTCCCTGCAGGCCAGCAAAGTGCCAAAGAATCAAGCTCCTGACAGCCCCGTAGCGGCCCTCAGCCAATGATGCAACCGGTGCATAATGACCTCAGCTCCCTCACCTACTGGGTGACGGTGCTGAAGTACACGCTCCAGTTCTAAGCCCAGGCTGCTCAATATGGTGGCCACGGGTCACCTATGGATTTGAGCACCCGAAGTGTGGTAGGCCTGCATTAGGTGTGAAATGCACATCAGCTTTCTAAGGCTTAGCCCAATAGCACAAGAAAGGATGGAAAAAATATCTCACTCATTTTTTTAATATTAATTACACGTTTATCTGACTTTTTGCCACGTTATTTTTGCTATCCATAAAAATTTGTTTTACAAGTTTCTCTTTAGTGTTTCACCAGAAAATTATAAATTTAATATAATTTGTTTTACAAGGTTCACTTTAATGTTTCACCAGAAACTTATAAATTTAATAAAATTATAAATTTAATGTGGCCACCAGAAAATTATAAGTTGCATATGTGGTTTGTAAGTATGTGTCTACTGGTCAGGACTCTCCTAGCCTCTCAGTAAATTCTACATATTTTGCTTTTAACAATATGTTTGATTTGTGATCAATCTCCGAGGGTACATGTTTGCTCATGTTACTTGCAAAGGAGAGGTCGAGGGAAAATAAAACAAATCTGGGTAAAAATAAAATTGGTAATATTTAGCCTTGCAAACTCGCTTGCGACGTGCAGTAATGAATACTGTGAAATGTCACAAAAGAAAAAGCGTGCCACATGTGTGCTTGTCTTCCCCACAGAGTAATTTTGAGTTTCACCAACTTCTGATGCCCCAAGTAGTACACGGTGCAAATAAACCTCACTGGTGAGGGAGGCATTTATGTGCTGCCTGCCGTCATCGGTTGAGGGCTGCTGTGGGGAAAGCAGGGCGTCATTCCCAGCACCTCTGCCTGGTGGGCAGGGCAGCCAGAGAGGTAATTACTGGAGCTGAACACCAGGTCTGAACAGGGACAGCGCTGACTGTGCCCGCTGCAGGGTCCTATGAAAGGGAGATGCAGCTTGATGAACGGGAGAAGGAGCCAGCCAGGGAGGCCCGTGGCTGGCAGATCGGCACAGCTGGTCCTGTTATCTCTAAATGTCTGGAAGGGGCCTGAGGCCCTGGAGACACCCCACCACCCCTTGTGAGCCACATCCTGATCACTTCCCTTCTTTAGCAACTGTCAGAAAGATCCTTCCCAAGCGCCACGGTCTCCATGTCTACTGATGGTTCCAGCTCGCTTGGGCCACATGTTGGTGTGGGCGACTAAACACACCCCTGACCCAGGGCTGACTGCCCGTGGATTACACAGGGGCACTGTCCTGGTTGTGCATGGCCCCTGTGTCAAGGGCTCTTAAAGGCAGGTGTGCCAGGCTACAAGGAGGTTGTTAATAGTTCTGAATGTTATCCCTGCTCTAAACCAGGGCACCACAAGGTAACACATGGGACAGTATCCTTGTTGAATCTGAGGGGTACATATATTGAGCTTCTGCCATGCAATCCATTTTAGAGGAATGATCAGGGATAAATTCAAGAAGCAATGGACAGCAGCGAACACACTCTCTGAGCCCATCTCTGAAGGATATAGACTCAGTAAGGAACTGCCCTCCGCTTCCCAACCTAGGAAGGCAGCTGTCGATGCCCCCAATATTGTGGAGGTTACTCCGCAGCCTCTGTTGACCTCCCCGGGCTGGAAGCTTATGCTATCAAGCCCATTGCTTGCATCTGAGAGCTACCTCAAAGCCCCCTGGAGCCCTCACAGGAGCATCTGCATTCCAAGAGCCAGACTCGAGGCCTCTCCCCCGGAACACAGCGAGCGCCTCTTTACAGAAAATTAGTGCTCTGGACCAATAACAGAAAGACCCCTTCTCAAAACCCCAGCATTTCTACACTTCCAGAGAGTGCAGCTGCCGATGCCAGCCTTTAGAGGCAAGATGCCAGGGTGAATGCCCTCACCCAATTCTGCACATGTGAGTGACACATGAGTGACACATGAGTGCTAGCACTGTGTTTTCCGATTCTCAGTCCCCGTCTCAGTCTGTAATTAGCTGGAGAGGCTCTCCTTCCCCCAAGACACAGGCACTCTCCTGTGACAGAACTCTGGACAAGGGAACCTTGAAGTCCAGCTGGAGACTACAAAGGAGTCAGCTCTCATGGAATGTTCCAGAATAAGCTCCGGAATTTCTCTTTCCTACAGGGATAGGAAACTGTTTTGTCTTGCTGGCTCATTTCAGCTAGTAACTGCCTATTCCTTTGCATTGCCATAGATCTTCCTGATAAATTATTTAGAATCCAAATACCTATTTTCACTGCTATAAAAAAATCACTAAAGTCTCCTGATTTATAAGGTCTTAGTTGTTGTGGCAAAAAAAAGATATCCCTTGTGTGTGTGTGTGTGTGTGTGTGTGTGTGTGTGTTTTAACAAAAACATTTTTGGTTTAAAAAAAGCACCAAAAGATATCCAAACAGGATATTGCACCAAAAGGTGCGGTACTAAATATACATGAACAATGAAATCTAATCTTAGTTTAGCTTTTAATAGACTCTAGAGCAGGCATCCTCAAACCACGGCCCGCGGGCCACATGCCGGGTGTTTTGGCTGCCGCTGCCTGTCCTGCTTAAAATAAGATATGTGCAGTGTGCACAGAATTTGTTCATAGTGTGTTTTTTTTTGTTAAACTATAGTCCGGCCCTCCAATGGTCTGAGGGACAGTGAACTGGTCCCCTGTTTAAAAAGTTTGAGGACTCCTGCTCTAGAGTGATGGGAGTTGCTGCTTCTGCCCAGCGCTCAGCCTGGTCCTGTGGTTATCCTACGGCCCCTTGTACACACAGGGCAGAAGCAGTCCCTGTGATGTACAGCCTCAGCCCTGAGCCACCCGCTCTACACCACCCCATGTCCCTCACGCCAACTCGCTCAGGGTCCTCTCACCTCACACCCTACAATACGTTTCACTTCCTTCAATGCTCAGCGCCGCATCTGGACCAGATAGCTTCACAGGTGTTCCCACCCTCCCTCTGCCTCTGCTCAGCCCCCCTCCTGCCTTTGGTTTCCCTGGCAACCTCCTCCCCGACGACTGGTTGGACTTGAGCTGGACCACTGGGTGGATGTGCTTACAGAGCATGTCCCAGACCTCCACCAGCATCTACTGGGTACTTGTCTACTTCCCAATACACTTTAAAAAAAATCTAAATAGCAACAGTTTCATTCATTGAGTTCTGCTTTTGTTTTAAATATGCTTTAACACTCATATTGTTCATACGCTTTAATACTGCCTAACCACTAATTGGGCTATATGTGTGCACGATGTAGGTTTTAATCTTTCCAACAGCGAGTTATGAAAGTCCTGCAGTTGGAGAGGGCTTCACCCCTCACTGTGCTTTATAAACCCTTCGAATCATGCAGCACAGACCCGCGCGGTTATTAAGTCCAGAGAGGAATCCCCAGGCACCCCTGGAAGGCATGGCCATTAAGGTTTACGGTGGAGCAGGGAAACGATGCCTGGGCCTGGACTTCTGGTTGGAAAAGCACATCCACGGAGCCAGAAATACCTCTATCGCCCTCCTATGTACCCACCTGGGCCGGTTTTATAATCATCAGGAGAGAAAAGCATTTACTAAGGTGGTCTGAGCCCAAATAGTGGTTTCCCGAGCAACACTCAGATCATGAACGTATGTTACTTTAAAAAAGTAATACGCCCAATATCCTCGCCGACGTCACTCGCATTAGTCTGGCCCGGGCCCTGCTCATTACTAACTCATGCAGGGGCAGGCCCAGTGCTCGCTTCAGAGGCCGCCCTCCTCCGTGGGGCCCACGAGGGGCCAGAGGGCCCTCCTGCCTCCTGCCCCATCGGCTTCCCTGTGAAAAGAACTGCTGCTTCCCGGCGGACAGAGGCATTCCAGTCCTCATCAGCCTTTACTTGAGGAGTAGTTTCCGGAATCACTAAATCTCAGCACATCTGGAACACATCAGCGAGGTTCACTCACTGTAACAACTGGATTAAAGGCAAAGAATAGCGGGGCGGCGGAGGAATTCCCCAGGTCTGTGGGCTGCCCAGGGGCCTGACGTCAGGAGACAGGGATGGTGTGCAGCGATGTATGGCTTGGCCCAGCAGTGGCGCGGTGCCACCCGATGTCTCACATGTGCCGCCCGCTCAACGGGGCCACGACGCGCTCAAAATGCAGGGGAGGGGGGGATGCGCGCCTCCCAGACCCCGGCAGGCCAGACAACTCACGAGGACCAAGTGAGCACGACTCCGTGGTCCCCTGGCCCTAATTCCAGCGCCACAGTCAAAGGGGGGACGTACGTGGTCACAGACCATAAAATGGACGGAGATGACAAGCCTCCCTGGACTTGGGACCGTTTTCTCCTGTGCGGTGAGCAGCCACAGGGGCCCCGGGAAGGAGCTCGTTCCTTCTGGGCTGGAGGCCGTGAAGGTAGAAACAAGGATGCACACGCCCCACGCTGACCCTCAAGCCACCGCGAAGGGGCTCCCCCGCCCGTCGAGTGGTGCCGAGCTCACCACGTGGCCCTGTTTCTCGGCTTCGGGCCTGAAGCACTCGTTTTCTTGAGCTCATCAAAGCTCTGACGAGCAGTTGCCCGTGTCTGTAATGAATCGTAAGCCAAGAACAAGAAATAAATGGTCATTTCCTGATCAGTGTACTGCGGACACTGGGGGCCACGGAGGCAGAAAAACGTGACAACAGCCTTATTATGAAGTGTCAGTTCTGAACGTGTGACAGCAGAAATCTTTCGTCTGCTCCAGTAGGCGGAGCAAAACATTGGGTTTCCCCAATGTGCATCTTTTCCCATACTCAGGGGAAACTTCTAGAACAGGTTCTTAACCTGTGTTTTGTGCCACCAGATACTCTACGCAGCCTAGTAAAGTGGATGGACCCCTTCTTGAAGTATTGCTTTTAAATGCATACACTGAAAAACAGGGTAACAAAGAAACCAATCCCAGAAGATACAGTGATAATTACATTTTTTTAATGTGTGGTATAGTAATATGTGCTCTTTTTTAAAATAGCACTAATAAAATTGTGCAGTAGATCTAAAAACCATCCTAACTGTGAAGTCGGGATGAATGTAAATGATATTTAGAAATCTCTGTCATATAGCAAGTCGATATGAAAACATCAGCGATTTCTGTGGGTAACAGTCACAGGTTCTGCAAATATCCCTAGTTCTTTGCTGTCTACATTTATACCTGAATAAAATGTGACATTCCAATTGGAAGTCAACGCAAACAAGGATGCAATTGTTTCCTGACCCAAGTTCACAGACCCCATGAATTCTATGCACAGACCGCAAGGGACAGGGACCCATTAAGGACTTCTCTCCTCCGGGAAGGTGAGGCACTGTGCAATGATGGGGAGGACAGGCCACGTGACAGAGGACGAGGGAGGGACCACATGCTCAGCCTCACACCAGGAGGAAACGGAAGAACGGCAGTTCCGCAAGGTGTGTGAGAAGATGTGTGTAAGTGCTCTGATTTCATTCATCTCAACTCCACTGTCCCTGGACAAACAGTGTGCCATCTTCAAAACTGAGGACGGTGGTCGGGCAGGTACAAGAATGAGAATCTTCTCCCTGCTTAGGAGGGTGCATTGTGTTTTCCACACCAGAAAAAAAAATGAGAAATTAAAAATTTTTTTTTTAAAGAAACGCAACTGAGGACTGAAACAGTGGCATTCGCCTCTTGTTCAAGTCTCATTATCATAGAAAACATTCTCAAAAAAAGAGCCCCGTGTCTGTGGCCAGGAAGGCTGCCTACTCCACACGAGCATCCCGTGCTCCCTGAGGCACCAGGAGGACACTGCAGTAAAGGGCATCTCTCAAAAGGCTGCCTGCTCCCCTGGTGGCCCTTGTGCCTGGATAACCAAGTTAATATCCGATCAATACTGGAGTTGGTTTCCTTTTGAAACTCTGTCCTAAAAAGAAATGAGATTGCTGGCCCAGGAGATGTGAGGACAAACAAGTTCGTATACGTGAGGTCTAATTTGCCAAGGTCTCAGGTTGGGTCCCCTGGAAGCATCTGTGACAAGGATTCGGGCTGGCGATGGGGAGATGCTGTGAGGAGCGGGAGGCAAGGCAAGCAGTGGTGCGGGGACAGGCTGCTCAGGCTGTGGTCTCCAGCAGAGTCTGCTTGGCCTGATTCACACCAAGCTCTGCAGCACGAGCCACTGCATGGAATTACCCGCAGGGACACAAGGGGGCTGGCTTTTGGCACCCCGATCTGTCAGTCACTGGCTGAGGGCTGCCGGGGACGGGTGTAACCTCCCAGGCAGGAGGGCCCCTGAGAGCTGAGGGCCACTCTCTGGACCAGAGGTGGGACAGCTGTGAGCCCTTAGCAGCCAACACTTATGCAGCTGGACACATGGCTCCTGTGCAGCCGTGGGAGCTGGGTGTGGCAGCAACAGCATCCACCCAGCCTCGTCATTGTTGGATCAAGATCACCTGGAATGGCCCTAGCCAGTGTAGCTCAGTGGATAGAGCATCGACCTGCAGACTGAAGGGTCCCGGGTTGGATTCTGGTCAAGGGCATATGCCCAGGTTGCAGGTTCAATCCCCATTAGGGCACGTGCAGGAGGCAGCCGATCAATGATTCCCTCTCATCATTGACGCCTCTCTCTCTCTCTCCCTCTCCCTCTTTCTGAAATCAATAAAAATATATTTTAAAAAGCAAAAGATCACCTGGGATGGAGTCACTGGAGACGGTTCTTAATATCTAGACATTCCTTACATGGTCCTGCCCTCTCAGGGCAACAGCAATAGACTGTGACCTGGGGGCAGTTCATGGTATTCCTGCGTCTGTCATCTTTGGCTCAGAGGGGAGTGACCACTGGGGACAAAGCAAAAGGACCCTCCCTCCTTGGCCACAGCTGTCCTGGGCTTTTCATCTGGGAAGAGCAGCAGGCCCGCCTTCCAATCCCCCGAGGTTACGTCAGGTGGCTCAGAGCACTCTGGGGAGAGAAGCTAACGGGAGGGTGTGTGCGCCGCCATGAGAAAGCATCGCTGTGGAGGAAGGGTTACCTCCAGAAACCAAACCACTGCGCATCTTCGGAATTTGGCTTTTCTTACAGTAACTAAGTCTCTGGTGGGGCGGGTGAGTCTAGTGTTTGTGGCAACAGACCAACAACCCGGCCACACAGAGTAAACTGTGAGAATCTTAGCAAAGACGCAGCCCATGGCTCCCGCCTGCTCTCCCTCTGACCGTAGTGAGGGACCGAGTCGCTGCTCTCTCTGGACAGGCCCCTTCTCTCAGGCTGAACATCCGGTGAGAAGGAAACAGCAGCCATCTCGTTCCGACCCTGCTGGAGAGGCGCTGACCCATAAGACCTCCGATGGCTGGCTATATTGGGAAGCCAAGGAAAATACTACCAAATAACATTTTATTAGGTACATCCGTGAGGTAGGCCAGACTTCCCAGGTTGCTTGGGAGGAAGGCCAGGTAGGAGCATGCTCCCAGCTTCCTCTCTGGTTGCCATGGTGATTACTCCTCAGCCTGCCTTCCATGGTCCTCCATGGATTCCTCATCCTCTCACCAAACAGATGGAACATTTCCATTGGTGTCTGCTCTACAAGAGGTGGGCCGTCCCTGAAATCCAGAATTGGTTGGGATAGGTTTCTGTGGCTTGTGTGTGTGTGGGTGGTGGAGGGGGAGGACCTTGAAAATGAAGTAAGTTCCCTAAGGGAAGAAGTCAGTTCCCATGGTGATGGCTCACTGTCCGCAGCCTCACACTGAGGCCGGTAGGCCGTTCAGCAAATCAGATCACCCCTGAGATAGGAAGGAATTTCCCAAGTGGGACGGCGGCATATCACAGTGGGAACGAGAGACAGGCCAGGTTCCCCAAGCTGCCACGGCTATTTATTTGTTTCTAAATATTTTTTGTTGATTTTTAAAGAGAGAGGAAGGGAGAGGGGGAAGAGAGAAACATCGATGTGAAAGTAAGACATTGATTGGTGGCTTCCTACATGCCCTCTGTAGCAGCGGTTCTCAACCTGTGGGTTTCGACCCCTTTGGAGGTCCAACGACCCTTTCACAGGGGGTCGCCTAAATACACCCTGCATATCAGATATTTACATTACGATTCATAACAGTAGCAACGTTACAGTTATGAAGGAGCCACGAAAATAATTTTATGGGTGCGGGGTCACCACAACATGAGGAACTGTGTTAAAGGGTCGAGGCATTAGGAAGGTTGAGAACCACTGATCTATAGGGATAGATCCCACAACCCAGGCATGTGCCCTGTCCAAGAATCCAACTGGCAGCCTTTTGGTGCACAAGATGATGCCCAACCACTGAAAAACACCAGGGCTGCCACGGCTATTTAAAGACAGAGACCATGGGTCTAATGGCTGGCACACTGGACTGGGACTCAGGAACCTCCCGGCAGGTGTTTTTCCGGCCACTGCCGTTTAACTTCCTTGCGGACCTCAGATAAGGGACCCGAATGCCTGCCTGTCAGCGCCTTGTTCTGCACCTGAAATGCCACGACTCCAAGTGCCTGCACAAAAATCACCAACCAGCCACTGGGAACCCATAGCTGGGCCTCGTTCGTCCTGCCTGAGTTCCTCTGTAGGACAATGGACGGGCGCCTCAGAGCCACAGAGTCAGCATCTGTGCTCATTCCAGGGTGGAGCTGGAGCCAGGGCTCCAAAGACACACAGCTGTGTGGCCCAGGTCCACCCAGGTCCCTCCCAGGATGACGGAGGGGTCAGAGGTCTTATCCTCTCTGCCTCCGATGCCCAGTGGACACATCCCTCATCCGCTGTCCTCAGGAAAACGGGACACAGCTCCCAGCCCCGTACTTGGCTCCTGGGTTTGCTCTCAAGCCAATTTCTCTTGGGCGTGTGGGCAATACATGGCTCTGCCTGGTAAGGAAGGGGAAAAGGAACAAGAGGCAGACAATGGGAGAGTGTTGGCTGTTAGGCAAAATGTGCGGAGAAAGCATTCCAGGAAGTTCATGGGAGAAAGTCTTGGTGTCAAAAGGTGATGTAACACTCTTGTTGGAAATTCCAGAATAAACTCATCTGAGATTCTTTGAGAAAGTGGATAGAGCAGCAATTACAAAAGCCAGCTGCCCCCAATCAACAAACTTCTTTTGCTTGCCCTCCTTCTCTCTGCCTCCTCCACCCACTCCTCCCCCCAGATCTGGAGCAGAAAATGAAGAAATAAATCAATCACGTGGCTAATATTCTGGCAAGGGCCAAAGTTTTCCATGTTTCTGATCAGTTCCCTCTCCCCTTCCTTCTTTCTTTCAATAATAACAATAATGATGATGATGATATATTTTTACTGATTTCATAGATAAAGGGAGAGGGAGAGAGGGAGAGAGAGTAACATCGATGAGAGAGAGTCATCGATTGACTGCTTCCTGTACGCCCCACACTGGGGATCAAGCCTGCAACCCAGGCATATGCCTTGACTGGGAATTGAACCGTGACCTCCTTGTTCATAGGTCGATGCTCAACCACTGAGCAACACCAGCTGACCAAGGACACTCTTCATATGACAGCCCACAAACACATGGTCAAATCTGAGACCCCCCAAGGAGAAGAAAATTCAACCTACATGGACTCAGAATGCAATGACTCCTGCAGGGGCTGCTATTAACAGGACAGGACTGGTGGCTAACATCTCCAAAGAGAAAAGCCATGGAGCAGGTCCCTACAGGTCAGACAGCACATCAGGGGTCATCAACCTCTCCTCTGAACTGAGGCTACTCACACAGCGGAGGACTTTTCCCCCAAGGTCCCCAGCTTTGGTACTTCTGGTCTAGAATCAGCTGATACCAGAACCCAACAGTAATGGCGAGATGGACATTTCCAGCGTTAATCCCACCTCTCCCCCACTTCACTTTATTAAGGCGCTGCTCTTACTTCTCCCACTCTACAGATGAGGAAAGAGAGGCCCAGAGATCTTAAGCAGCTTGCCTAAGGCTGCACAGCTGGTAAGACACTACAGGGTGTTTATGGATACTGAGGACTCTATAGGGCACCTAGTGCACATAAGTGCTCAATAAACAGGGGGCTCTTCCCTTCATAAGACAACTTTACTTCTATCCCCACATGGTGCAGCTAGTGATTCTGGCCACTTTGCCACTTTTGAGATGGGGAACAATTTGTTTCAAACTCTGAAGAGCTCTCTGGGCACAGTGATACTCCTCCCGAAGGCCCGTCTTTCGTGGACAAAGCTACCCAACTACCCGGCAAGGGTTCTGGGAAATTCACTCCACTCCCCCACCCTGACCACGGTAATAGCATTAAGGCAGGCTCTAACCATAGGACCGTTATATGTGGCTGCTAGACGGTTCTTCTAAGGTCATAAATATTCTACCGTGTCTTTTCACCGCCCCTAAGGGTGCTTTCATTATCGGAGTTGGCTAGCCAGAAGGCACTGAAACGTTCCACTGGTCTCCTATGAGAGGCATCAAAAAAAAATTTTTTTTAGCTCCACTGCCATAGTCTATATTTCTTTTTCTTTAACCTAATCACATGTGATGAATTCTTAGGAACGGAGAGTATTCAGACAGACAAAACAAAACGTCGCGGCATCATTTTACAAATGGAAATTTCAGTCTTGTTTAATAAAAACTACCTGTACAGCCTCATCCCTATTCTTGGACACTGTTGGATATGGCGTGTTTTGGAACTGGACTCAAGACCATTAATGACTGTGAACTTTTAATTAAAGAGTTGGTTGCTTTAGGAGACAACAGGCCAGCCAGAATTCATGCTCTCTAGAATGAGAGAAAAATAAAAACATCCACAGTCACAGAGAGCTTTTCCTGGCTCGATCCCAGGGCTTTTCATCAGCCAATCACTTGGATGTCTTTCCCTCGGTCTTCCCAAGGCAACGGTTCTTCAGTCTGGTGGGACTGTGGCTGCTTCCAGCCACAATACCTTGTACTGCACCATCTACCATTTATTGGGGGGATCTTCTCCATTGCTCCTTTGCTTCAACTTTTCCGTACCGTGAGTCACGGCGATCGTGAGAGCTGGATTCTAAAGACAGTGTGAAAGGCAAAAAATGTGTCCAAACAGCCCTTGGGGAGGCACTGTGGTGGAAATCAACACAACATCTCCCCTAAGCCCCGCCCCGCCAAGGGTGCTCCTGCATCGAGACAAAGGCCACTCTGTGGATCTGAGCCAGGGATGTAGGACCTAAGGTGGGTGGAGAGAGCAGCTGACTCCACACGCCAGCTGGAACGTACTTTCGCTGAGCGGAACAGAGGACCACATGATCCATAGCAGCCTCTCATTCTCTCCCTCTCCCTAGCTTCTCTCCTCTCTCTCCTCTCTCCATCTCTTCTTCTTCCCTGCCCTCCTCTCTCTCTCTCCCTCTCCCCCTTTCCCAGAATGCCTGGCTCCTCCTCATTCCCCTTAATTCCTCTTCTTGGATGCGGCTCCATGGCCCTGTAATGACCCATTCAGCTCTCTAAAGCACTGAGCAGGTGGTGCCACCAGCACCCAGGTTTCCTTACGTGGTAGGGCACATAGCATTACTGGTCCCAGTTCTCCATCCCTTCTATTCTTGTGCCCTTGGCTGTGTGCCTCTTCAGTTCCTCTCACTAAAAGGGCAGAGCACACTCTCCTTTCCCATGACTTCCGGTTTGGCCATGGACTCGTGGTGACCAATCAGGTAAGGTTGAGGTAAGGATGCACAGTTCTGAGCCCAGGTCTCAAGAGGTGTGGAATGTTTTGCTTGGCCTCCAGCACCATTGCCATGTCAGGAGAAGAATAAGCCCAGGCTAGCCCACTGGTTCCACTAGGACAATGAAAGACACATGAAGCAGAGCTGGCCTGGGTCACCTGTGTCTGGCTGAGGTCAACCCACCCTGTCTGCTGAACCACAGATACATGAGTAAATCAGCCAGCATCCAACTGAATCCAGCCAACTCTCAGCTGACCTGCAGAACTTTGAGAATAAGCGATTGCTGTTTCAAGCCACTGAGTTTTGAGGTGGTTTGTTACGTGGCATATTCTGTGGCTACAGCTAGCTGATACATTATTGATGACTGGACCCACAGAGCAGAAATGGTTCGGACCAACACTCTGAAGAGGCAAAGTTGTGGAAGTAGAGGCAGCTTTAGGGATAAGGTAGCTTACGGATCACCAGCCTTGGGTTTTACATTGTAATATATGAAAAACACAATTCAGTAGAGAGAGGTTTCATCATCCACTACTGGGCAGCAAGAACATCCAGACTTTCCTAGCCTAATATTTTACCTTGGAACAAATGAGCATTTCCCACCACAGGAACGTATCTATAATCCAAACTAAATGCCCAACATTTACAGTCTGCCTCAAAATAAAACACATCCCTACATTTTGTTTCCTGTTACTTTTCCCCTAAAACACTTTTTGGAAGACCTATTTAAAACTGAATGCAATGACCTGATAAGTTATGAAAGCTTCTTTAGATTTGGTTTCTTTAATAATCCCAGGAGGTCCTTCTTACTAATGTTAAAAATTTCCAAGACCTGCTTCATCAGGTTGAAGTAATTGTCTAAGTTTGGCAAAGCATGTGGTACTCCAATCTATCACTCTTGTCCTAAGTCAAAGTAATGCTAATAAATATTTAAGCGGTTTGGAGGAGTATTTGTGTTTTTGTGTGTGTGTGTGTTGGGGGATTACATCACCTTTCGCTCAATAAATGCAAGCAAACAAAAGGAGAAGAATCTCAGTATTTCTTTCCTTTGATGCATAATACATTTATCATCATAACTGTCCTAGTGTATTCACTGGTTCATGAGGGGATATTTCTTTGCACAGATTCAAATAAAGGACACGGTACGGCATTTCAGACAATGGCTATCAAAGTGGATGATGACTTTTGAGAAATGGTCATAAATCATACGGAAGGGCTTTCTGGCCCCAAGGCTAAAACAATCTTTCAGAAGGAACTTTCTGGAAAGGAAACCATTCTCTGAAGTGTGGCTAAGGGATCCAGGGCCAGCGCCTTCATCCTAGGAGAAGTCTGAAAAGCAGGGTTGGCCAAGAGGAAGCGGGAGGCTGTGCGCGGTTCACCTCTCGCCTGGGGGACTCGGGGATTGTGGGAGGAAACCCGGAGACAACAGAGACCGCTGCTCACTTGGATCAGGACAGCCTGCCTGCCTCCTGCCACAGAACCACTGATTGTTGTTAAAGCAGATGCCACTGCCAAGTGGGGGGTGGGGAGGGGTAGGAAAAAGAACCTTTATATAACGATTGGTCCAATCATAGGAGTTGTCCCAAACAGTTAAATATTGGCAACTTCATATGGTTCAATTTAATACAGCGAGTAAACATAAAATATCGCCCCTCCCCCAACAAGCACACACACAAACACGAGTACTCACAGAACTCAGAAATATAGGCTAAATTGTGAGATATGTGGAATTGCAAACAGAAACCAAACTCCTCCTCTCCCCCTCACCCCCCGCCCAAATAATCACTGTTGTTAAAACTATTGTATAAGATACATTTTTTAAAACCACAAAATAGCACTGCAACCCACCACCTCTATTAATCCTCTTTGATGGGGCGGAAATCTGCACATTGCGGCTTTGGGCCTGGAGTCAAGACAAAGGAACTTTCCAGAACAATGTTGTGAAAGGAGCACTGACTTACCTGGACAGCAACAATTGACCCTGAAGCTGCAGGTCAGCGGCACAGTCCTCGGATCGGCAATTCCTTTCAAAAACAGTCTGTGAGAGACACAAGAGGAGGGTTGGAAGAGGAATTAGTGGCGAATGGGTAACAGCCCAACACCTTCTCCCCGACCAACCAGAAATGTGAGCCCTTCAAGCCCTCAACACCCCAGAAGCCAGCTCCCCGGCTCGGGGAGGGCTCCGTCTCAGGCTCCAGGGAAACCCACATCAGCGTGGTCCTGCCTGCTGAGTGTATTCCTTCCTGGACTCCTTTCAGTCTGTTCGGGGGCTTGAGTAGTTTGCTCAAGAAGGGTACGTGAGCCCTAACCGGTTTGGCTCAGTGGATAGAGCATCAGCCCGTGGACTGAAAGGTCCTGGTCAAGGGCATGCACCTTGGTTGCGGGCACATCCCCAGTAGGAGATGTGCAGCTGATCAATGTTTCTAACTCTCTATCTCTCTCCCTTCCTCTCTGTAAAAAATCAATAAAATATATATTTTTAAAAAGATTAAAAAGAGAGATCTGTGAAGGAGGAGGAGGAGGAGGGGGACAGGAAGGGGGAGGGGGAGGGGAAGGAGAAGGGGAAGGGGAAGAGGAGTATGTGATAGAGTCATTCTCATCTTGGAGAAGCTCTCTACGGCCCTCAGGTATGAGTGAATAACGGTCAGTTGAGTCAAGAATCTTAGATATCTGATTGTCTGCTCATTGCCCTCTGTTTACTGCCTTGGAGAGCCAGCAAATCTCTATTTGAGACCATCACTGGGGGCAGACCCTGACTCTACAGGGCCGCCATGACTTAATCCACTCCCTGCCACAATCCAATGTGGACTCGATATCTTTCAGTTGAAGAAAGTAAGGCACTTAAGTCCTAACACTGTCTGGCCACGTGACTTAAAGAGCTCCAATGAAAGAGCTGAGGTGCTCTGTGCGGAGCTAACACACAGGTATGCAGAGGTTAAAAACCAGCTCTGCTTCCTGGGCTGGGCCTCGCTCTCCCTCTCAGAATCTTTCTTCCCCTCCAACTGAGCCAACATCTGGAAGACACATGGAGGAAGGTCATTAAATTATCTTAAACCAAAGTATTAATCAGGAAAAGGAGAAGAAGCAAGGCTCACTCTCCCACAATTTTTTCTCAGGCTCCCGGACAATCTTCCCGGTATTTTTCTTGCATTTTAATTGCAACCAAAGAATCGCCTGGTTAAAACAAAAATAATGACCCTCCTCCCCGCCCCCCCAATCCCTCCCTATTGAGTCCTGCTCTCCAGGGTCAACCAGTATTACCCATGTCCACTTTGTGTTTCTTTTGGTGATTATGTCCTTATCTCTAAAACAATATGCGGGTGCTACCACTTCTTCATTTATCAGATTTGGACATTATCAGAGAGAATTCCTGCCAGGATAGACAACAAGTTATCTCACACTAATGGACCCTCCCACTCACCTCTCCTCATTTTAGCAGGCAAATCATTTCCCTTAGCGACTCCACTGCAGTGATTCTCAACTATGACTGCTGCAGAATTACCTGCTCAGCTTGTTAAAACAGACTGCTGGGACACACCCATGAACATCTAATCCAGCGGTTCTCAACCTGTGGGTTGCGACCCCTTTGGGGGTTGAACGACCCTTTCACAGGGGTCACCTAAATACATCCTGCATATCAGATATATACATCGTGATTCCTAACAGTAACACCATTACAGTTATGAAATAGCAACGAAAATAATTTTATGGTTGGGGGGTCACAACATGAGGAACTTTATTAAAGGGTCCCAGCATTAGGAAGGCTGAGAACCAGTGATCTAATTCAATGGGTCTGGGGTGGGGCCCGAGAATGTCCATTTCTCAGAAGATCCCAAGTGACTGCACTTTAAGCAGCACTGCTCTGCTGGTGACCTCACAATTTTAAGTAATTAACAACTATCTCTTGCTTCACCAAGTTTTATAATACCTCTTGGCTCACCAATCTAGAGCATTAAGATATTCAGAGAACTTCTGCAATTCTAATTTTACTTCTATACAGTCAGATTTAATGACATTTACACTCTATCCTATAACCACTGTCTTCTAATCCTTCTACTATGTTTTTGGCTCTGCAACCATATTGTTCATTTTCAAGAACCCTTTCCTTACTTCTCTGGTTCTTCTTTTTAAGAAGAAATAGAATTTCAACCATTTTATAATGGATAGAATATATTCTTAAATCTCTTCATTTGTATTACATAGCGTTTAGGTTGGTTTTAAATTGTGTATAATCACTTCTATTCCCTAAATAGTTTACTTCCTTCTAATCAGTTAATTCTGCAGGTTTATTTCTTTCATATAACATTCCCCGCCCCCTCCCGCCCCTGCCAATCTCAGGTTTCCTTGGTTGCTCATTCATATTTAAGAACAGGTAACGGGGCTGACTGGAAACTTGGTGGGAGTGTCTGGGTGGATGGTGGGAGCGGAAGCTAGCTCATGCATTTGGAGACATGCCAGGAGGCTTATCCTCTGGGAAACCACACTATCTCACAAGCCGTTTACTCAATTCTGGTTTTGTTTTTTTATTAAATCCTCACCTAAGGACATGCTTGGAGAGAGGAAGGGAGAAGGAGAGAGAGGAAAGCGGGGGAGGGGGGTGGGAAAGACTGATCGATTGCCTTCCGTACACTCCCCAACCGGGGATCAAACCCACAACCTTTCAGTGCGTGGGATGACGCTCAACCAACTGAGTGGGGCAGCTGATTCAGTTCTTTGGAGAAGAGAATGCCTGGTTGCTGGTGTTCTGCCCGTGGGGGCAAGGGGAGGGGTGGAAAGTCAACCCTTCCACATACCAACCTTCCCTCAACAGCCCTTCCCTGTGTTCAGTCCCATCCACGCTCTGTGCCTGCCGGCGTGGCCGTGGCTGCAGCCTCGCTGGGTGCATGAGTGGGTAGACAGGCACCCAGCCCCTGTGTGTGGTGCAAGGTTCAACCACCGACACGCTCCCATCTGCTTTACTCACTGAAAAATGACCGACTTTCTCACTGACTGATGCCCTTCCCCCCGCAGTATGCCTTCACCTTCCTGTTCGGATTCACTCATTCGTACTCATCCAAATGGGCCTCCGAAAGCACAGACATAAACACCCATGCTTGGCCGACCATCTTGCACCAGAAGTGACTAAGAAGACCATTTTCATCCTGATCTGTCTCTGCCCTGGCTTTGATGAGGATGCTTAACTCCAAAGATGCCGGAGAGGCTGTGAGATGCTCTTCCCTGACGGCCTGCTCTGAGCCACTGAGGGACCTGGCGAATGGGAGCAGGGTTCCCTGGGGGAAGGTACGCCCAGGGGAGCAAGATGCTGGGCAGAGTAGACGGCACCTCACTGGGGTCACTTCAGAGACGTAGCAAGCACCCTGTATCCGGGAATGGTTCCCCTGCATTTGGACTGCTCCCGTCACACAGGTTTATTGGGCCAGCGGCATTCCACCTCAGAGGACTAGTTATCTAGACATTAACGCCAGCTTCCTGTTGGGAGGTGATGCCAAGCTCTACACCTTGGCCAAGGGGAAGCCATCAGCTTCCTCCTCTGACTCTTTATCTTGTTTTCCTCTCCTCTTCTCCTCACCTTCTTCACGCCTCTCCTTCACCCTAACTCTCTGACTCTGCCCCACCCCCACCTAAGCCCCAGTGTCCTCCTGGTCTCTCCCCTCAACCTCCCAAAACCTGCCCCAAGTATCAGTGACCAGCAGGACATTCTGGCCACCTCCAGGGCATTTGTGTTTTGAAAGAGGTTCATGTTTGAATTTAACACTAGCATTCAAAGGGGCAGTGTCGCCACCAGGCTGGGTGTGTATTGGTGCTGGGCGCTGTGAATCCTGCCCAGTTCCCTCCCCAGCTGCTGCCTCCCACACCCCCAGAGGACGGGAGTGTGGGCAGCGAGTGGCTCCCACCTGCATGTTCTCCAGAGCCCGGTCCTCAGCTGAGTGGGTCTCCTTCAAGGTGGGTTCCACTCCGCCACCTCCCCCATTGGTAGCCAGCCAGTGGCTGCCTAACAGGGGTGCTGAAGGCCAGCCCCTTGCCTCAAGCAGAGGACAGCTCTGGTGTAATGTATGCTCCAGAATTTCCCACCTCGGGCCAAGGCCAGACTTGATCTGAAACCACATCCTCGCTCAGTCCTTCCCCCTTCCCTCATTCCCTCACAGTTCCCCCCACAGCCTCACTAGACCAGGTGCTGCCCAACCCGTCTCGGGCTCTGTTTCCAGGGAACCCAACCCAAGAAGACCACATGGGAGAGACATTGGAAGAAAAATAGGATGCCTTTAAAAAAAAAAATCACCACTTCATTGAACATCTGGCCGGAATCTCGAACCCCAAACACCTCTCTGTGGTTCTGTTTACAACTCTAATATGCCAAGTGTGGCCCACTGGTCTGCGTGCTTTCCCACAAGCTCAGCGCAGTCGGAAGAACCGTGGAGGGTGGACCGGTGCTTGGTTCCACAGCTTTGCCCCCGCCCTGAGCAGGAGTCTGGTTTAGCCCCAAAGACAGTTTTGTCCGATGTTCCCTGGGCCCTGGGCCGGAGGCAACGCTGGGTGTTAGAACAAGCTGGCATCACAGTCCTCGCATGTTTCCTGCTCAGTAGTCAGCCCTGCACATCTCAGACGGCTCAGGGCAGGCCGGCCAGCGCGGCTGAGCGCAATGAGCTCACAGGCTCATCCGGCCTCGTGTGGCCTGGCGTGGCCTACACACCACATCCCTCCGAAGCTCCTCCACCCAACGGCACATCATGGAGTCCGATGAGCGTCACCTGGGGCGGGTGGCCCACCTGCACTCCTGGGCGCTGGCTCCCACAGACACCTGCGCTGGGCATGTCCAATCCAACCCCCAATTCTAGCAAGATGAGGTTCTCGTTCTCCACCCCGCTCCCTCCCCGACCAGTGAAACACTAATGGAGCCCCCTACTATGTGCCTATGTAAGCTTTGGAAACAGTCTAGTTCTGAGGCCACAGGGTCAGCTCATGACCTCTAAGGGAGTAATTTCCTAACTGCCCGAGAACAGCCTCAATGTGTTTCAACCACGTGGTTGCGAGAAGCAACACCCCAAATCATACATTTCATCTTTTTGCAGATGAGCAAGGGGAGGTCCGGTCCCCCAGGCAGCCAGGGCCGTGACTCCTGCCACATAGACCTGCCCCCTGGGGTCCCGGTCGTGGGCTTTAAGGTTCTGACCTGGTTCTTCTGGGCGATCTTCTGTCCCTTCTTCCAGCGCAGCACGGGCGTCAGCGCCGGCAGCTCCCGCTCCTCCTCTCCGCTCACATGCTGCCCCAGGCTGTAGGCGGCTTCGAACACGATGGGGCTGATGACGTCCTGCACCCTCCGCTGCAACAGTGAACACACACACGCGTGAGCGGCTGGCATTTACGGAGCGTTTCACGGTTTACAAAGACCTTCCACGTGGCCTGCCCCTTGTGACCCTCACCAGCACCGCTGTGAGGTGGGATTTCACTGTCTTCACATTTTTGATGAGGTCACTGCGGCCCAGAACAATGACGGTCTCATCCAGGGTCACTCTGCTAATGAGCGGGGGCTCCTCCACTCTACCGTGCTGTCACCGTCTCGTTAGCATATGGAAGGCATTACCTTACTCATCTTCCAAACATCCCTGGAGCTGGCAGCAGGGGCGGGCGGGGAGCATCTGCCCGCGCCCTGCAGTGCTCACCCCTCACGTCCCTGCTGTCTGGCTGATCAAAGCTCCTCTGAGTTGAGATAAATATGGATTCTGCCCAGAGCTAGTCCTCCATGGAGCTGGAAGAAAAGGCTGACTTCGGACCTCGTGTTCTTTCCCTGGGAACCCAAGGACTTTAGGAGCCAAGGAGGTTGATAGTCACGTAAGGAAAGCAGAGGAAGGGCAGGGGGGAGAGCAGACATATAGTGGACACCTATGAGACGCCAAGCACGGTGCTGGGTGTTCTAAGGAGATGAGCAACACACCTTAATCCTGTGAGCTAGGGCTCATTATCCTCCATCTATACTAATAAAAGGGAAATATGCTAATTAGACCAGACATCTTCCAGATGTCCTTCCAGACAAAGCCATGGTGGCAGGGCAGAGGCAGAGGCAGTTAGAGGTATCAGGCAGGCAGGAAGAATGATTAGGGGTGATCAGGCAGGCAAGCAGGCGAGCGGTTAGGAGCCAGTGGTCC
Source organism: Murina feae (assembly GCA_004026665.1). Classification (NCBI taxonomy): domain Eukaryota; kingdom Metazoa; phylum Chordata; class Mammalia; order Chiroptera; family Vespertilionidae; genus Murina; species Murina feae. The sequence continues at coordinate 7,095 of PVJC01000636.1, read as the reverse complement.
CGGATTGTGAGAGGGATGTCTGACTGCTGGGTTAGGCCCAACCTAAACCGGCAGTCAGACATCCCCCAAGGGGTCCCGGATTGGAGAGAGCACAGGCTGGGCTGAGGGACAACCCCTCCCCCACCCCTGTGCACGAATTTTGTGCACTAGGCCTCTAGTGGTACAATAAAAGGGAAATAAAAGTGCAAGGCTAGGTGCCCAGGGCCCAAGGCTAACAGGGGTTTTGAATCACATCAGTTTAACCCTGGAGTTCCTGACTTTTCTGACCAAGGTGTCCCTGTCTCCCACAGACTGAGTGCCCCCAGGCTCCCAAGTTAGAGTCCAAGGAGGAGGAAAGGGTAGGAGTCCTACTTTCTGGGCCAGGATGCTTTGTGGGAGACAGGCATCCAGGTGGAGCAGAGCAAGTCTGAGCAGGGCAGCAACAAGCCAAGTCCCCATTGCTCGTCACTCACGGGAGAGACGGGGGGGTTGGGGGGGTTGGGAGTGGCCCACTCAGGGTGTGAGAGGAGACTGGAAGCTAGTAAATGGGGGAATTGGTATTGATTCTTAAAACCTGAAGCTGATCAACTTACCCTAGCTGGTGTTGGTCAGTGGTTAGAGTGTCACTCCCCCCCCCCCAAAGGGTTTAATTCCTGGGCAAGGGTATGAACTTGGGTTGCAGATTCGACCCCACCTTGGTTGGGGTGTGTGTGGGAGGCAAGCACACCATGTGTCTCTCTCACATCCATGTTTCTTTCTATACCCCTCCCTCCCTTCCACTCTCAAAAAAATCAGTGGAAGAAATATCCTCAGGTGAGAATTAGCAACAAAAACAAAAAAACACAACTTTCCTTGAAGTCCATAGAATATTATTTTAAAACTAGAGGCCTGGTGCATGAAATTCATGCATGGGGGTGGGGGGGGGGTCACAAGCCCAGCCTGCACCCTCTCACAATCTGGGACCCCTCGGGGCATGTCCAACTGCTAGTTTAGGGGGATCGGGCCTTAACTGGCAGTTTGACATCCCTCCTACAATCTGGGACTGCTTTGCCCAGGCCCTGGCTTTGTCAGGAAGGACATCTGGAATGACGTCAGGTCTAATTAGCATATTACCCTTTTATTAGTATAGATGATCCAACCACTCCAGCTTCTAACATCGCCCTAACGTTTCTAACGCGCCGCCACTCCAGTCACGCCTGCCGTGGAGGGAGACCCCAGGCACGGCTGGCTCGTGTGGAATGAGCTCTGACATCCAGGGCTGGGGAGGCTGTGCTCTGGCTCTGATCTCATGAACCTGTTTTAACTAAGAGTCTGAAAAACAGCTTCTTATTACACGTCCCAGTAGCTCTGGCAGAAGGGATCCAAACCGCACGGGGCCCTGGGCGGAGGCGAAGTGGGGGCAGCAATTAGAAACAAGCCAACGCCCCACAGGACAGCCCACCTCCCAGCTACAAGGAAAAGCAGCGGCCGGCCGTAGTGCGTGGTTTCCTCCCCTTTTCGGGAGGGACAGCTTCCCCAGGCGCGGCACTGCAATTAAGCGGGGGACTCCCAAGGGGAGAGAAGGAGCTCGGGGTTCTGGCACGGACTGTAATTGCTGAGATTTTACTGCTAGGAAAAAAAGCCACCACTCCAAACTGAAGCTTCTGAAGTTGCACACACACTTCTCCCAGCAGGCCGAGGGGCCCTGGGAGCCTCCTGGTTTGCAAGCTGAAGGGCCCGCCCGGGGAACGCGCAGCTGGTGGCTGGGTCTGCGGCGGCTGAGGTTGTACAGGGAACGTCACATTCACTCCACGTGAAGTTTACTGGGTGCCCAGTTTATGCCAGGCGGTGGGCGGGACCCGAGGGACACAGAGACAGGCGAGCAGTGACCACCCAGCGCCATGTGCACAAGGGCAGGGCGGCTTGGGGGACACAAAGGAGGGACACCTGATCTGATGGAGGGCTGGTAGGCTTCCCAGGGGAGGTGTCCCGGGCTCGGTTATATGACAGGAGGCTACTGGAGAGCAGACGGGAGGCCCAGGAGGGTCTCGCAGGGTAGAAGTGGCCTGGGGTGTCCAGCGGCTTGCATGTGGTCCCCAAAGGGGGGTAAGTTGGGCTTGTGGACAGGAGTGAAGGGAAAGGAGGCTGAAGACCAGGTCTCAGGGGATGTACAGGTTGGAGTCACCTGTTGGATGACTTCATCCTAAAATCTAGAGAGAACCTGGAGGGGGCTCAGGTGATGCTAGAGGCTGCGCTAGAGAGAAATCTCTCTGGTTTCCTGGAGTAACAGGGCTGGGATTGGAGGCAGGGAGGCCAGGAAGGAAACTGGAGGAGACTGTGTTCTAGAAAGATCCCTCTGGCTATAGTATGGAAATGGGGGAGAGAGGGGCAGGCCTGGGGACACACAGGCTAGGGAGGAGGCTGCCATTGGGGTTCAGGGGACAGATCATGAGGGCCTGAGCCAGGATAGCAGTGGGGATGGAGAAAACAGGAGGGAGGTGAGGAGTTTTGGAGGAGGAGGTGGTAGGAGTTGGTACCTGCATGTGGGGGATGAGAAAGAGTCCCCGTTCCACTTGGGGAGCTGACACACTGTGTCACTCAGCACCATGGGGTGCCTGGAGAAGCAGGTGAGCTTAGATGTGGACATGTTGAGCTCTGTTATAATGCCGAAATCCCAGTTCTGTCTCCAAAGCCCAAGGCTGCAAGAAATGTCCGAGAATATACAGATTTGGACCTGAAATTCCCTGCGCCCTTTTCTCTCCCACAGAAGCATCCCCTGCCCCCTGGGCAGGCGCACTCTTCCCCAGGCCTGGCTCTGGGGATCTTCGATCGCCCCAGGGACAGGCTTAGCCCTCCTTTGGACCAGGCCCTCCCCTTCCTCACACAGCGACACTCCCTTGGGGCCTTAGAAAGGACTGCAGGGCCTCGGCGGGCCCCTCGCAGGGACTGCAGACAAGAGGGAGGGAGATGCTCAGGGAAAGGCCTGGGCGCCGTCCTGGGAACCCCATTCCTTCTCAGAGAGCCCTCCAGGCTTTTCCTTCTCCTGAGTGACCTTGCTCTGAAAAGGAAGCACAAGTAACACAGACAGGAAGTCCAGGAGGCGAGGCCCATGACAGGTGGGTGCCACCCATCTGGAGGAAGGAATACTGTGCCCCGTCACCCTGGGGCATCTGGGCAGCTGTCAGAATCAGGACAAGTCTTTTGTCTCCTCTACCTTGTGGGACCAGGGAACCTTGACGGGCGGGCATGAGCAGCATCAAATCACAAGGCCCCGCCACCCGGCCACAGGGAGCTCCGCACGGCTACTGGAGGGCAACGCCCAGGAAGACGGGATGCCAGCCCTCACGCGGCAACCCTGACTAAGCAGCCCCTGAGCGTGTGGGCCCCGACCAGCCCCGTGAACGAGAACCTGCCTCCCAGCTGCTCTTCCCCAAGAAACCAAGGGTGTGCATCATCCCGAGCTAACTGAGCAACTACGGTGGGAACGAGATGGAAACAGGAAGGGTGACCTCACTTTCAATGGGCGAATCACACAGAAGGCCAGCACGTCAGCCACTAGCATGAAGCCAGATTGCTGGTTTGGAGAAACACACACACGCGCACACACACACATACACACACGCAAAAACCCGCCTCTGAGTGTTTTTTGTGTGTTTTTTTTAAAAAGAGGCCTCAGTGTTTTTCGTTTTTCAAACGTGATTTTTGGTGTGTGGGTCCCTTCCATCCTGTGCCATTGCTCACTAGTTCTCTGCTCTCCACACCCAACTCTATTTCTGCCTACGAGCACCTTGCTGGAACACCTGAAAATGAAAAATCTTCAGCAGTGACAGGCCTTTCCCTTTCTCTCCATGACCAGAGCGGTTAAAATGTTACAGACGCGTTTAACATTCCCAGAAGCTTGAAGATTTGTTAAGAGCAGACGGAGGAGCCTGCGTTTCTAGTACCGAAAGAATAGCACTGAACATCTCAGCTCTCAGAAGGGCCGAAAAGCTAGCATGCACCCCATGCCACATACGGATGATGCGTCTCAGAACTGTACACTTGAAACCTATATAACTGTACTAACCAATGTCAGCCCAATAAACTTACTTAAAAAATAAAAGAAGTCTCTGAAGCGGGGCTACATCTTAGCATTGAAGAAACACCTTTATTGTGAGAATGTTTCCCACTCGGAACCCCTGCCCGAACCCCTGCCATTCCACTGTGAGCAATGTGGGCAGTGAGGGAATGTGGGGTTCGCGTGGGTGAGCTAGCTCCCTGGTGGGAACTGGCTGCGGGGCCGGATCTCAGCCCTGCCTTGTGCTCACGTGTCTTGTGGACAATTCTGAGCATCCTCTTATCTGCAAGAGGGGCGTGTGGCAGCAGCAACCAGGACACCACAGCACACAGCACTTAGGTGAGGGCCCAGGACGACAGGTGTGTGTATGGGGGGCGGGGGTGAGAGGTGGTTGACCCTCCAGAGGAACTTCACCTGGGTTGCCTTCAGCCAGGCATCATGTTAGGTAGAGGGAAGCAAAGAGAAGGGAAAGGTGCAGGCAGGAGGGCGTGAGCAAGAAGATGCACAAGTGCCCATTCAAGAACTGAGGGACCTTGATGAGAGGGAATTGCTTCTGACCCAGACAGGGCTAGGAGTGGAGTGTCAAGTCCCTGCATAGCAGGTGGCTCTGAGAGAACAACTAGAAGTTCCGCAGGCCGACGGGGGGGCTGGAATGAGGAACAAGGTGAATAGATAACTGTTTGTCTGAGGACTGGGGGCAACAGACAGGTGGAGATCAAGGATTTCGACACTAGACAGTCCCAGGTCTGACGCATCCCAGATGTGTCGCTTAGAAGCTGTGTGATGTTGGTCACTTAATCTCTTGGAACCTGCTTTCTCAGATTGGAGACGAGTGGACAGAGTCAAGCTTGTGTGACTGTTGTGAAGATGGGAGATGACAGATGCCAAGCACCTCGGAGAGCTCCCATACACAGGAAAGTTAGCTGCATCATCCTTATCATCCTCCTCCTCATCACCCCACCCCCACCTGACAAGGGTGAGGGGCAGGGCAGGAAGGCAGGCTGGCAGCAGGGTCTCAGAAACCAGGTGAAGGTCCTGATTCACTCAATGGGTAATGACTGAGTCAGCTTTGGGCTAAGGACCCCAGAGGTGATCTGAAGGACTCCTGGGGAAGGGAAGGGAGGAAGACAGGCCCTTGATGGGGCTGGCGCACCCATCCCTCAGCTGCATGGCAGTTGCTATTGGCTCCCAACTGCCTCTTCTATGGAAAACTGTTCTTGGTTAATTGGGAGCCACGTCACCCACGAGGCTTTACGCCCCCTCCGCCCCACCCCCCCTCCCCACTGGCTGTGACTGACTGGGGTGGGGTACAAATGGGTGCCCCTTGCCTCAATGGGTGCCCCTGTCATGCACTTCATGCCCCAGAGCTCCCTGTGGCTCTAAGACACCCTTGCTCAGCTCCTCCCTGCTCCTTGCTCCCCTCATTCCCATCCCCTGAGAGCACCCCTTAATTAATCCTGTGCAAGTGAATCCCTTTCACAAGCTTCGCATCCAGGGAACCCGACCTCACACAGTAACTAAGTGATACCAACAATCCTTGTAGCAGAAATCCACATTTGCGGATGCATACACCATTTTATCAATAAAACGTGCACTTGCCCAACATCTAACCCAAACCCTTTGGCATGCCCAAGGGACTCCCCTGTGGCCGTCTGGAAAGCTTTCACGATACAGATGACAGCACTGAGAGCCAACGAGGTGAAGACACTCTGCAAGGCCGCAGAGCCAGCATTCTCCTCCCCTCTGCACCCCTGGACTCTATGAAGGAGTGAGCATCAGCAGGGATCAGCGAGGGAAGCTGTAGCCAGGGAAGTCTTTGAACCAGCGGAGGAGGGATGCCTCCCCATAGCCCTTTGGATCCTGGGAGTCCCACCCTCCCACTGGGAAGGAAATGTGGCGGAGAAGGCAGCCCTGGGAGAGATGCAAATGGCCTCAGAAGTGACCCTTTCAGGCCCCCTGAGCTCCCAGGGGATGCTGGTCTGTAGGCAACAATCCCTCCTGCTCAGACTGACCTGTGTGTCCAGCATGAGTGCGTGGAGCACTGAGCAATGAGCTGCCCTTGCGCCCATCTCTACCACCAAACTGGGAGGTCACAGCGGCACGAGGGACACAAATCAGCCTCTCAGGGCAGCTTGTTCCACATCAGCTTTGACCTCTATTTCTAAAGTTATCGCTGTCAGGAGATGCCCATCTGCAGCAGTCTCGGTGCCCTGCCCAGACACCCTTTACCAGCGGGGGCATCCCTCCCCTCGCTGCTCCAGGCATTGGCTGCTAACAGCCCACATCCTCCATCTCTCAGGGGGCCTGCCCTTGGCTGATGGCAGCCGTCGCCTCCAGAGATGCCCACCAGGTGATGCCCTGTGATAGGCAGAAATCGAAGATGAGGCCCAATGGCCCATGCCCTTGTGTAATCCACCCCCTACCCGAGTGTGGGGAGGACTGTCCATATGACGGATGTCACTCCTGTGGTTATGCAACACGATGTGGCAATACTGGAGGGATTTTGCAGATGTAAATAAGGTCCCCCAATCAGTTGAATTTGAGTTCATCACAAGAGGTATTATGTAGGTGGGCCTACTCAGGCAAGAGAAGGCTTAGTCTTCCCTAAGTTAAGGAATTTGACGCATGAGAGGCACGCTCCTGTTGACCTTGCAGAAGCCACCATGGGCCCTAGAGCTGCAAAGACATGAACTCCACACCAACCACCTGAGCCTAGAAGACCCTAAGCCTCAGGTGAGACCCGGCTGACACCTGGAGTGCAGCTGTCAGGCTCTGAGCAGGGGACCTGGCTGGGCTGTGTCCAGACTCCCGGCCCACAGAAACTGTGAGGTAATAAATGTGTGTTGCTTTAAGCTGCCAGATTTGCAATTTTTTCATACAGCAGTAGGGAAAACGAATACATGTCCCGCTCCCCGGCTGGCCGATGCAGGGGTCCGACAGCCCATCCCCGGGCCTCTGCATGGCTAAGCTCTGCGGGGCGTCAGCCCCAGAGCTCCCTCCAGGGACCAGGCTGGGGCTAGAGGGTTCCCAAAACCACATCCTGATTCAGCATTTCCCCTGCCTCACTCCGCTCCCCTCCC